>WNWK01009726.1:0-22500 GCA_009830355.1 Cherax destructor
TCCCCTGTTCGTGGTCCCCATAATAAATAAATAAATAAATATATATATATGCTTCCCCAATAGGTAAAACTGGTAAATTTAAAAGCAAGAACCCTTTAAAATTAAGCCCCTTTCTAAAATTTTCTTATACTTTTTTAAATATATATTTTTTTTTCAATTATGTTAATATAAAAATTTATAATACACACACAACCTAAAATAAAAAAAGAAGGAGTTTTCCCGAGATTTTTTTTCGGTCCGACTTGGACCATTTCAAAGTCACACTAACACAAGTCGTAAGCTCCTCTCTTTTTTTATATGTGGGGGTTTTGTGTGTATTTTCCAGTCACGGAAGGACGTTTTTGCAAAAATTATATTGTACCAAAGAAACTTTGAAAACTTCCTAACCTTATTATAACAAGCCCAATTTAATTTAGCCAAACCCCAAAACCAAAATATTTTAAAATACGTTTACAATAATTTAATAAACAAACACAAAAAAATATATTTTTTTTTTAAAGGTTAAAGAATGATTTTTGCGAAATTATTGCATACACAAATTCGCTTGCTTATATGGCAAGAAGAGCATTTTTATTTAAGCCAAAATCGAAAGTTTTCCAATCGGCACGACATATATATAAATCGCTTGTGAGATCAAAAACAGGGGGAGAATGAATCAGTTTGGGAAACCTGCGGGGGACCATGTTGTGCTGGACTGGAAAGAAAATGAGGTTTTTCCAGCTCTTGGGGGCATCTGTGGCCGAGTGGCCGGGAATCATTTGGGGGAACCTTCCCAACCCTCCTGATGTGATCTCGAATCCCCTAATTGCTGGTTTTTAAAATATATATATTTTTGTTTTTGCCTTGGACTCTGTTTCAAACCGTATAAGACTGAGCGGGGCCCAAAAATTTGGGGGGGGGCCCCGGAAACCCCCGGGCCCCCGGGGCCCCCACCGGGAAAGGGGCCCCCCACCAAATGATGAAAAATAAGACACCCATTATACTGAGAATTTAAAATCCCAAAAAAAAAAAATGTATGATGAGTTTGAATTGTGGAAGGGGTTTTCATATTGATCATTTGATCGCTGGTGTTTCATCATCGGTGCGAGTGCGTCGTCAGCTGTATGATGCGAGGGGTGAAAAGCACATCATCATCCTGGGTGTGCAGGGCGCTGCGGGAAGGGAAAGACCGCTTTTATCTTTGGGCAGTATTTAACAACAGTGTGGTAGTAGGAAAACCCCCTACGAACGAGCATGAAGCAAAGGGGGGCTTGTGAACCTGACGGTCATGAACATAGAATCTGACATCCTGCGCTCGTTGGATTTTTGGGGAATATCAGAGACTTTTCCATCCGGGAAAAACACAGAATGTACCTGGCTTATAATATTTTATCTGATTAAAGGAAAAACCCCCATGTCCGTACATTGCAAATGAACCGAAAGGTTGCTAAAAAACAATTTTAAATCTAATTTATTGTTTTATTTCTTCATCTTAAGAGGATGGAGTATGTTGGGGGAGGCGCAAATTTTCCAAGGAGAAACTTAAAGTCTCTTTCCCTTGATTAACCTTTTTTAAGCAAGAGGCCCCACCCCAAAACCCCCCACTGGGGGTGGAATTTTGTTTACTGGGGGGAAAATCAAATGTCGTCTTTGTACTTACCAGGCTCAAAGTTTTTAATTGTCGTCTTTTTCCACCAACCAAAGCTGTAATTGTCGTCTTTGTACTTACCAAGCTCAAAGCCGTAATTGTCGTCCTTTTTACTTACCAGGCTCAAAGCTGTAATTGTCGTCTTTTTCCCTTTCCAAGCTAAAAAGCTGTAATTGTTCTTTGAAACCCCAAGCTCAAAGCTGTAATTGTCGTCTTTGTTTTCCCAAACCCAAAGCTGTAATTGTCGTCTTTTACCTTTCCAAGCTCAAAATTAATTGTCGTCTTTGTATTTTACCAGGCTCAAAACTGAAATTGTCGTCTTTTCCTTTCCGGGCCCCAAAACTGTAATTGTCGTCTTTTACTTCCCAAGCTAAAAAACCTGAAATTGTCGTTTTGTACTTACCAAGCTCAAAACTGTAATTGTCGTCTTTGTACTTACCAAGCTAAAAACTGTAATTGTCGTTTTTTGTACTTACCAAGCTAAAAACTGTAATTGTGTCTTTGTACTTCCAGGCTCAAAGCTGTAATTGTCGTTTTTGTACTTACCAGGCTCAAAGCTGTAATTGTCGTCTTTGTACTTACCAAGCTCAAAATTTGTAATTGTCGTCTTTGTATTTTCCCAAGCTCAAAGCTGTAATTGTCGTTTTTGTACTTACCCAAGCTCAAAGCTGTAATTGTCGTCTTTGCCCTTACCAAGCTCAAAACTGTAATTGTCTTTTTTTGGTACTTCCCAACCCTAAAAACTGTAATTGTCGTCTTTGTACTTTAGGCTAAAAGTTTTAATTTCGTCTTTGTACTTCCCAAAACCAAAACTGTAATTGTCTTTCTTTGTATTTTACCAAGCTCAAAGCTGAAATTGTCGTCTTTGTATTTTACCAGGCTAAAAGTTGTAATTGTCGTCTTTTATTTCCCAAGCTCAAAATTAATTGTCTTTTGTACTTACCAAGCTAAAAACTGTAATTTCGTTTTTGGGCCTTCCAAGCTAAAAACTGTAATTGTCGTTTTTTGTACTTCCCAACCCAAAGCTGTAATTGTCTCTTTGTCCCCTTTACCAGGCTAAAAACTGTAATTGCGTCTTTTGTACTTCCCAAGCTCAAAACTGTAATTGTCGTCTTTGTACTTACCAACCCCAAAAGCTGAATTGTCGTCTTTGTATTTCCCAAGCTCAAAACTGTAATCAATGAGCTTCAGAGTTTTGAAGGATGTTTTTCAACTATTAAAACTGTGGTTTTGGGTTTTGCATAAACGGCTTGGAACCCCGTCTGTTTCATCCCAAAGCCACAGAAGCTTCCCGGTAACCCCTTTAGCATCAATGAATAAATAGAATACCGGCGGGCCCAGAACCGTGGTATTTTAAAAGAAGGTTCTAACTGAACCAGTCAAAAAAAACTACAAGGATTTTTTTAGCATGAACTAATGTATTCACCCAGTTGTGGTTGCAGGGGGGGTCACAGTCCGGCCCCCTCGGTCTCTTCCCCGGTTTCCCTAGGGTTTATCATACCTCTTCTTAAAACTATGGGGGGAATCCTGCCCCCACTACATCACTTCCCCGACTATTCCCTTCCTGATAACTCTGTAAAAGAAGAAAAAATTCCTAACATCCCTGTGATTCATCTGAGTCTTCAACTTCCAACTGTGACCCCTTTGCTGTGTCCCATCTCTGGAACATTTTCCCCCGTCAACCTTGTTAATTCCTCCCAGTATTTTATATGTCGTTATCTATCCCCCTATCTGTCCTGTCCTCCCGTGTCGTCAGGTCGATTTCCCTTAAACCCCCCCTCGTAGGACTCCCCTTTGCCGGGGCTAGTCCCTTTTTGCAAACCTTTGTACTTTCTCTAGTTTTCTTTGTCTTGGCTAGGTGTTGATTCCAAATTGGTGCTGCATACTTAGTATGGGCCTAACGTACACGATGTACAGGGTCCTGAACGTTTCCCTTATTGAGATGTCTGAATGCGTTCTTAGTTCAAAAAACCCAGAAACAACACCGGTCCTGGGACTGCCCCCTGGGAACCCCCCGCCCGGGCGACACTCGACCCCCGCTACATACCATGACTCGCTGTTGTCTATCGCGGTATTCCTGATCCATTGCGTTGCTTCCTGTTCTCCGTGATTGGTCCTCCAGTTTTTTATGACCGAGACTCAAAATTTGGTCATTTAAAAAACTCTGATATTATCCTTTAAAACCACAAGACTTCCAAAAAACAAGTAATGACATGCCCATGCACTCTGGGGCCCCAGGGGCCCCGACCCCGTGGGAAATCCGTGTTCATCAAGAACTGCAAGAAGCCCCAGTCACGTGCCTTGGGCATTCTTTTTTGGGGAGGGAGCATGGACACAGGAGTCATCCCACAGTCACTAAAAAAACAACATAGACCCACTCCATAAAGATGGCAGTAAAGCAATTGCAAAGAACTACAGACCGATAGTGCTAACATCCCATATAAAAATCTTTGAAAGGGTTCTAAGAAGCAAGATAGCCAAACCCCCTAAATAATCTCCCAGGAGGCAGTTCGGATGAAAATTCACACACACGAGCTATTAAATCTCTTCAGAAAATTCACATTAAACCAGCAAATAATAGTCTACAAGACTAGAAAATACACTGGACCTCATCTTCACTAACAACAACAGTCTGATACATAATACACAATACATCAGATCACAACAAAACAGAGGTACAGACATGTATGTGCAGGGCTCCTGATGAGCAAAATATGATCAGTTATGAGGGTGTCTTCACAAAATTCAACTTCAAGTCAACCATGTCCTAAATGAAACAAGCTGGGAAGATATCCTAAACTAACTCTGTTGCACTTGAGGTCTGCTCAAGACACATTCCATTAAGAAAAAGAAAGAGAAGATGTAAACTAGATAGAGAGAGATGTTCCCTATACAGGCAAAGGCGAAGAATCACAGAGCTGCTGAAAGGGGCCAATATATCTGAAATACGAAGGAAGGCACTGGTCAGACAAATAGCAAATATCGAACTTAAGTTTAAGGAATCTTACAGGAGACAAGAATCTCAAGATCTTAAAGCCATCAATGAAATTGAAAGAAACTCAAAATACTTCTTCTCTTATGCCAAATCTAAGGCGAAAACAACTTCAAGTATTTGACCCCTGCTTAGACGAGATGGGACCTACGCAGATGTCAACAAAGAAATAAGTGAGATAATAAAGTCCCAATACGACTCAGTGATCAGTGAGCCAGACTAAGAGTCGACAATCTAAATGATTTTTTTATGACTGAGACTCAAAATTTGGTCATTTAAAAAATCTCTGATATTATCCTAACACCACAAGACTTCCAAAAGACAAGTAATGACATGCCCATGCACTCTGCCCTAGGCCCAGACTCGTGGAACTCCGTGTTCATCAAGAACTGCAAGAAGCCCCAGTCACGTGCCTTGGGCATTCTTTGGAGAGGGAGCATGGACACAGGAGTCATCCCACAGTCACTAAAAACAACAGACATAGACCCACTCCATAAAGATGGCAGTAAAGCAATTGCAAAGAACTACAGACCGATAGTGCTAACATCCCATATAAAAATCTTTGAAAGGGTTCTAAGAAGCAAGATAGCCAACCACCTAAATAATCATCAATTACACAACCCAGGGCAACACGGGTTCAAATCAGGTCTCTCCTGTCTGTCCCAGCTACTGGACCACTATGACAAGGTCCTGGATGCTTTAGAGGATAAACAAAATGCAGATATAGTGTACACAGACTTTGCAAAAGCCTTTGACAAGTGCGACCATGGTGTAATAGTGCACAAAATGCATGATTAAGGAATATCAGGAAACGTTGGTAGATGGATCTATACCTTCCTTACAAATAGAACACAAAGAATGATAGTAAACTGAGTAATGTTTGAAAAGCTCTGTTCCATAAGGTACAGAACTCACTCCCATATGTCATATCTATGTCTATCTCTGTCTATGTCATATCTGACATAGACAGAGATGTAAGCCATAGCTCCATGTCTTCCTTTGCGGATGACACCCGGACTGCCATGACAGTGACCTCCATCGAAGACACTGCAAGACTCCAAGAGAACATCAACCAAATCAAGGAATGGGCCTCAGGAAATAATATGAAGTTCAATGAAGAAAAATTTCAAATACTCTGATATGGAGAACTTGAAGAAATTAAAACTTTATCAAAGTATAAAACAAATTCTAACCATACAATAGAGCGAAAAACTAATGTGAAGGACCTGGGAGTGATAATATTACAGGATCTCACCTTCAAAGACCACAACAATGTATCTACCTAATCTGCAAGAAAAATGATAGGATGGATAATGAGAACCTTCAAAATTAGGGACACCAAGCCCATGATGATTCTTTTCAAATCGCTTGTTCTCCCTAGGCTGGAACTGCTGTACACTAACTTCCCCCTTCAAGGCAGGCAAAATTGCTGACCTGGAGAATGTACAGAGAAATTTCACGGCACTCTTAAGTAAAATAAAGCACCTAAATTACTGGGAACGGTTGAAGTCCCTTAATTTGTATTCTTTGGAACGTAGGCGAGAAAGATACATGATAATATACACTTGGAAAATCCTAGAGGGATTGGTACCAAACTTACACACGAAAATCACTCCCTACGAAGGCAAAAGACTCGGCAGGAGATGCAACATTTCCTCAATGAAAAGCAGGGGTGCCACGAGTGCACTAAGAGGTGAATATTAGGTCCAGTCTCGCTGGTTCATCCTCTCCTCTCTGGTAGTGTCCCTTACGTGTTGGTACATGAAGTTTTCCAGTACCACCTCCATCATCTTAGCCCTCCAAGTTTCTTGGCCCCCATGTGGCTCCAAGTTCTCCCAATCGATTTCCTTGTGGTTGAAGTCACCCACGATTAGAAGCTTTGCCCTGCTCTCATGAGCCCTTCTGGCCACTTCAGCCAGTGTGTAAACCATCGCTCTATTACTCTCTTTATACTCTTACCTAGGCCTCCTGCTGTTCTGTGGTGGGTTATACATCACTGCAATTACCACCTTGGGACCTCCAGACTGAAGTGGTCCTACTATGTAATCTCTTGCGTCTCCTCTGTCTCCTCTCTCCAGCTCCTCAAAATCCCATCGTTTTTTTATCAGCAGTGCCACACCTCCACCCCCTCTGTTCCCTCTGTCTTTCCTCAGGATCTGATATCCCGTTGAAAAGATGGCATCTGTTATCATACCTGTGAGCTTAGTTTCTGTGAGAGCTATGATGTACGGTGATGCCTCTTTGACTCTTTCATGCCACTCGTCCCATTTATTTTTTATTCCGTCAGCGTTGGTGCACCATACCTTCAGTTTCCTCTCCAACACTGTGTTTTGGGGGTCTGTGGGGGTGGGGGACCTGGCAGTGTACTGCGGGATTCTTTAGCGGAGTGTAGAGTGGGGGATTGTGGTTTGTGTTGGGATAGCATGATTGGTTGTGGGGTTCTGGGGATGGTTCTGTGTGTGCTTGCTCTTGTTGCTGTGTGTGTGTGTGTGTGTTTGTGTGTGTGTGTATGTGTGTACTCACCTAATTGTACTCACCTAATTGTGGTTGCAGAGGTCGAGACTCAGCTCCTGGCCCCGCCTCTTTGCTGTCCGCTACTGGGTCTCTGCTCTCCCTGCTCCATGAGCTTTATCATACCTTGTCTTAAAACTATGTATGGTTCCCGCCTCCACTATATCGTTAGCTAGACCATTCCACTTCCTAAATACTCTATGGCTGAAGAAATGCTTCCTAACATCCCTTTGACTCATCTGAGTCTTCAGCTTCCAGTTGTGCCCCTTGTTTCTGTGTTCCCTCTCTTGAACATCCTGTCACTATCCACCTTGTCGATTCCCCGCAGTATTTTGTATGTCGTTATCATGTCTCCTCTAACCCTTCTGTCCTCCAGTTTTGTTAGTCCTATTTCCCTCAACCTTTCTTCATAGGACAGTCCCCTGAGTTGTGGAACTAGCCTTGTCGCAAACCTTTGCACTTTCTCTAGTTTCTTGACGTGCTTGACCAGGTGTGGGTTCCAGACTGGTGCTGCATACTCTAGTATGGGCCTGACGTACACGGTGTAGTGTCTTGAACGATTCCTTGTTAAGGTAACGGAACGCTAATCTTAGGTTTGCCAGTCGCCCATATGCTGCCGCAGTTATCTGGTTGATGTGTGCCTCCGGAGACGTGCTTGGCGTTATACTCACCCCAAGGTCTTTCTCCTTTGACGGGGTTTGTAGCCTTTGTCCACCTAGCCTGTACTCTGTCAGCGTTCTTCTTTGCCCTTCTCCAATCTTCATGACTTTGCATTTGGTGGGATTAAATTCGTGAAGCCAGTTGCTAGACCAGATGTCAAGCTTGTCCAGGTCTGTTTGAAGTCCTGCTTGGTCATCTTCCGATGTGATTCTCCTCATTAATTTCACATCATCTGCGAACAGAAACACTTCTGAGTCTATCCCGTCCGTCATGTCATTTACATATACCAAGAATAGCACTGGTTCTAGGACTGACCCCTGCAGTACACCGCTCGTCACAGGCGCCCACTGTGATACCTCATCACGCACCATGACTCTTTGTTGCCTCCCTGTGAGGTATTCCCTGATCTATTCCAGTGCCCTTCCTGTTATACATGCTTGTTCTTCCAACTTCTTTACTAATCTCATATGAGGAATTGTGTCGAAGGCCTTCCTGCAGTCCAGGAAAATGCAATCAACCCACCTTTCTCTCTCTTGCCTTACCTCTGTTACTTTATCATAGAACTCTAGGAGGTTTGTTACACAGGATTTTCCTTCCCGGAATCCGTGCTGTCTGGTGTTGATTATCCTGTTCAGCTCCAGATGCTCCACCATTCTTTTCCTGATGATTTTCTCCAAGACTTTGCACACTATACACGTAAGTGACACCGGTCTATAGTTTAGTGCCTCTTTTCTGTGTCCTTTTTTAAAGATGGGGACTACGTTGGCCTTCTTCCATACCTCAGGTAGCTGCCCAGTTTCAAGGGATGTGTTGAATATTATGGTAAGTGGCACACTCAGTACCTCAGCTCCTTCCCGAAGAACCCACGGGGAGATATTGTCCAGACCCATCGCCTTTGAGGTATCAAGGTCACTGAGTAACTGCTTCACTTCCTCCTCAGTTGTGTGTATGCCCTCTGTGTGTGTGTGTGCGTGTGTGTGTGTGTGTGTGTGTGTATGTGTGTGTGTGTGTGTGTATACTCACCTAATTGTACTCACCTAATTGTGGTTGCAGGGGTCGAAACTCAGCTCCTGGCCCCGCCTCTGCGCTGCCCGCTACTGGGTATCTGCTCTCCCTGCTCCATGAGCTTTATCATACCTCGTCTTAAAACTGTGTATGGTTCATGCCTCCACTATGTCTTTCTCTAGACTATTCCACTTCCTGACTACTCTGTCAGGAAGTGGAATAGTCTAGTGTGTGTGTGTGTGTGTGTGTGTGTGTGTGTGCGTGTGTGTGTATGCAACAAGGTCACAGTAAACAGGTGACATCACAATATACAAAATAACCTCTATGAAAAATAATGGCCATCCAGAGTGAGGAAAGGAATATAAGGTTGAACATGAGGTGAAGGACAGATTATGATGGAAATGTATGGGGGTGAAGGAGAAGGTTTGTGTGTTATACAAGTGTCAGGCTTCGTCATGATGCGTGTGGAAGCAAGCAATAAACAAACATGACCAAGACTGATATCTCCCAAACTGCCTCAGTGCCTCCCCCGCCCTCAGCATCACCACGTCTAGTCTCTCTCACAAACTGCCTAAGTGCCTCCATCACCACCACCTGGGTTGCTCTCTTCCAAACACTCTCAATGCCACAAGCATACACTTAACAGGTCTGTTTACCGTTGGATCTGATGCTGCTACTGTTAGAAACACAAACCTAGCTATCCCTTTCCAGTTGGTTTTGTTAAGGTAGGTAAATGATGTTATAAGGTATCCCCGTAGTGGCCCTGAATGGTATCCCCGTAGTGACCCTGTAAGGTATCCCAGTAGTGGCCCTGTAAGGTATCCCCGTCGTGGCCCTGTAAGGTATCCCCATAGTGACCCTGTAAGGTATCCCCGTCGTGGCCCTGTAAGGTATCTCCGTCGTGGCCCTGTAAGGTATCCCCATAGTGGCCCAGTAAGGTATCCCCATAGTGGCCCTGTAAGGTATCCCTGTAGTGGCCCTCTAAGTTATCCCCGTCGTGGCCCTGTAAGGTATCCCCGTAGTGGCCCTGTAAGTTATCCCCGTCGTGGCCCTGTAAGGTATGCCCGTCGTGACCCTGTAAAGTATCCCCGTCGTTGCCCTGTAAAGTATCCCCGTCGTGGCCCTGTAAGGTATCCCCGTCGTGGCCCTGTAAGGTATCCCCGTCGTGGCCCTGTAAGGTATCCCCGTCGTGACCCTGTAAAGTATCCCCGTCGTGGCCCTGTAAAGTATCCCCGTCGTGGCCCTGTAAGGTATCCCCGTAGTGGTCCTGTAAGGTATCCCTGTAGTGGCCCTGTAAGGTATCCCCGTAGTGGCTCTGTAAGTTATCCCCGTCGTGACCCTGTAAAGTATCCCCGTCGTGGCCCTGTAAAGTATCCCCGTCGTGGCCCTGTAAGGTATCCCCGTCGTGGCCCTGTAAGGTATCCCCGTCGTGACCCTGTAAAGTATCCCCGTCGTGGCCCTGTAAAGTATCCCCGTCGTGGCCCTGTAAAGTATCCCCGTCGTGGCCCTGTAAGGTATCCCCGTCGTGGCCCTGTAAGGTATCCCCGTCGTGACCCTGTAAAGTATCCCCGTCGTGGCCCTGTAAAGTATCCCCGTCGTGGCCCTGTAAGGTATCCCCGTAGTGGCCCTGTAAGGTATCCCTGTAGTGGCCCTGCAAGGTATCCCCGTCGTGGCCCTGTAAGGTATCCCCGTCGTGACCCTGTAAAGTATCCCCGTCGTGGTCCTGTAAAGTATCCCCGTCGTGGCCCTGTAAGGTATCCCCGTAGTGGCCCTGTAAGGTATCCCTGTAGTGGCCCTGTAAGGTATCCCCGTAGTGGCTCTGTACGTTATCCCCGTCGTGACCCTGTAAAGTATCCCCGTCGTGGCCCTGTAAAGTATCCCCGTAGTGGCCCTGTAAGGTATCCCTGTAGTTGCCCTGTAAGTTATCCCCGTAGTGGCTCTGTAAGTTATCCCCGTCGTGACCCTGTAAAGTATCCCCGTCGTAGCCCTGTAAAGTATCCCCGTCGTGGCCCTGTAAGGTATCCCCGTCGTGGCACTGTAAGGTATCCCCGTCGTGACCCTGTAAAGTATCCCCGTCGTGGCCCTGTAAAGTATCCCCGTCATGGCCCTGTAAGGTATCCCTGTAGTGGCCCTGTAAAGTATCCCCGTCGTGACCCTGTAAAGTATCCCCGTCGTGGCCCTGTAAGGTATCCCCGTCGTTGCCCTGTAAGGTAGCCCCGTCGTGGCCCTGTAAAGTATCCCCGTCGTGGCCCTGTAAGGTATCCCCGTCGTGGCCCTGTAAGGTATCCCCGTCGTGGCCCTGTAAGGTATCCCCGTCGTGGCCCTGTAAAGTATCCCCGTCGTGACCCTGTAAAGTATCCCCGTCGTGGCCCTGTAAAGTATCCCCGTCGTGGCCCTGTAAGGTATCCCCGTAGTGGCCCTGTAAGGTATCCCCGTCGTGGCCCAGTAAGGTATCCCCGTAGTGGCCCTGTAAGGTATCCCTGTAGTGGCCCTGTAAGGTATTCCCGTAGTAGCCCTGTAAGGTATCCCCGTAGTGGCCCTGTAAGTTATCCCCGTCGTGGCCCTGTAAGGTATCCCCGTCGTGGCCCTGTAAGGTATCCCCGTCGTGGCCCTGTAAGGTATGCCCGTCGTGACCCTGTAAAGTATCCCCGTCGTGGCCCTGTAAAGTATCCCCGTCGTGGCCCTGTAAGGTATCCCCGTCGTGGCCCTGTAAGGTATCCCTGTCGTGGCCCTGTAAGGTATCCCCGTCGTGACCCTGTAAAGTATCCCCGTCGTGGCCCTGTAAAGTATCCCCGTCGTTACCCTGTAAGGTATCCCCGTAGTGGCCCTGTAAGGTATCCCTGTAGTGGCCCTGTAAGGTATTCCCGTAGTGGCCCTGTAAGGTATCCCCGTAGTGGCTCTGTACGTTATCCCCGTCGTGACCCTGTAAAGTATCCCCGTCGTTGCCCTGTAAAGTATCCCCGTCGTGGCCCTGTAAGGTATCCTCGTCGTAACCCTGTAAGGTATCCCCGTCGTGACCCTGTAAAATATCCCCGTCGTGGCCCTGTAAAGTATCCCCGTCGTGGCCCTGTAAGGTATCCCCGTCGTGGCCCTGTAAGGTATCCCCGTCGTGACCCTGTAAAGTATCCCCGTCGTGGCCCTGTAAAGTATCCCCGTCGTGGCCCTGTAAGGTATCCCCGTAGTGGCCCTGTAAGGTATCCCTGTAGTGGCCCTGCAAGGTATCCCCGTCGTGGCCCTGTAAGGTATCCCCGTCGTGACCCTGTAAAGTATCCCCGTCGTGGCCCTGTAAAGTATCCCCGTCGTGGCCCTGTAAGGTATCCCGTAGTGGCCCTGTAAGGTATCCCTGTAGTGGCCCTGTAAGGTATCCCTGTAGTGGCTCTGTACGTTATCCCCGTCGTGACCCTGTAAAGTATCCCCGTCGTGGCCCTGTAAAGTATCCCCGTAGTGGCCCTGTAAGGTATCCCTGTAGTGGCCCTGTAAGGTATCCCCGTAGTGGCTCTGTAAGTTATCCCCGTCGTGACCCTGTAAAGTATCCCCGTCGTGGCCCTGTAAGTATCCCCGTCGTGGCCCTGTAAGTATCCCCGTCGTGGCACTGTAAGGTATCCCCGTCGTGACCCTGTAAAGTATCCCCGTCGTGGCCCTGTAAAGTATCCCCGTCATGGCCCTGTAAGGTATCCCTGTAGTGGCCCTGTAAAGTATCCCCGGCGTGACCCTGTAAAGTATCCCCGTCGTGGCCCTGTAAGGTATCCCCGTCGTGGCCCTGTAAAGTATCCCCGTCGTGACCCTGTAAAGTATTCCCGTCGTGGCCCTGTAAGGTATCCCCGTCGTGGCCCTGTAAGGTATCCCCGTCGTGACCCTGTAAGGTATCCCCGTCGTGGCCCTGTAAGGTATCCCCGTCGTGGCCCTGTAAGGTATCCCCGTCGTGACCCTGTAAGGTATCCCCGTCGTTGCCCTGTAAGGTATCCCCGTCGTGGCCCTGTAAAGTATCCCCGTCGTGGCCCTGTAAGGTATCCCCGTCGTTGCCCTGTAAGGTATCCCCGTCGTGGCCCTGTAAAGTATCCCCGTCGTGGCCCTGTAAGGTATCCCCGTCGTTGCCATGTAAGGTATCCCCGTCGTGGCCCTGTAAGGTATCCCCGTCGTGGCCCTGTAAAGTATCCCAGTCGTGACCCTGTAAAGTATCCCCGTCGTGGTCCTGTAAAGTATCCCCGTCGTGGCCCTGTAAAGTATCCCCGTCGTGGCCCTGTAAAGTATCCCCGTCGTGGCCCTGTAAGAGGTTTCCTGAATTTATTTCTCTTATTTTTTTCCTCCAACTTTTTTGTTTCTCTCGTAGCTAGAGAACGCCTCATCCGATCAGCTTCAAATTTTCAACACTCGTGCACAGTGACGACGACCAGAGTCTTGCAACAATAGGTATGTTCACGTGCCTTGTGACTAAAGTTGTTGAAGCCATCGTCAGCCTCCTGGTGAAGCCATCGTCAGCCTCCTGGTGAAGCCATCGTCAGCCTCCTGGTGAAGCTATCGTCAGCCTCCTGGTGAAGCCATCGTCAGCCTCCTGGTGAAGCCATCGTCAGCCTCCTGGTGAAGCCATCGTCAGCCTCCTGGTGAAGCCATCGTCAGCCTCCTGGTGAAGCCATCGTCAGCCTCCTGGTGAAGCCATCGTCAGCCTCCTGGTGAAGCCATCGTCAGCCTCCTGGTGAAGCCATCGTCAGCCTCCTGGTGAAGCCATCGTCAGCCTCCTGGTGAAGTCATCGTCAGCCTCCTGGTGAAGCCATCGTCAGCCTCCTGGTGAAGCCATCGTCAGCCTCCTGGTGAAGCCATCGTCAGCCTCCTGGTGAAGCCATCGTCAGCCTCCTGGTGAAGTCATCGTCAGCCTCCTGGAACGCCACGAGGAACTTCCGAAATCCTCAGCATCGGAGCTTGAAACCTTCAAAAAATTTGCCTTCTAATTCGACGAGGCTGGAGAGGCAGCTCCAGTCAGCTGCTGCTGCTCCAGTCAGCTGCTGCTGCTCCAGTCAGCAGCTGCTGCAGATTTCACTTTTTTATGTGTAAAATAGTGTGATATTTTATGCCCGTTAAATTACGTTAAATAAGTTTGTTTCTTGTGATCGACTTCAGTGTTCGTTGAACGACGCCTCTGAGAGCCACCACACTACCTCAGTGTTCGTTGAACGACGCCTCTGAGAGCCACCACACTACCTCAGTGTTCGTTGAACGACGCCTCTGAGAGCCACCACACTACCTCAGTGTTCGTTGAACGACGCCTCTGAGAGCCACCACACTACCTCAGTGTTCGTTGAACGACGCCTCTGAGAGCCACCACACTTCCTCAGTGTTCGTTGAACGACGCCTCTGAGAGCCACCACACTACCTCAGTGTTCGTTGAACGACGCCTCTGAGAGCCACCACACTACCTCAGTGTTCGTTGAACGACGCCTCTGAGAGCCACCACACTACCTCAGTGTTCGTTGAACGACGCCTCTGAGAGTTACCACACTACCTCAGTGTTCGTTGAACGACGCCTCTGAGAGCCACCACACTACCTCAGTGTTCGTTGAACGACGCCTCTGAGAGCCACCACACTACCTCAGTGTTCGTTGAACGACGCCTCTGAGAGCCACCACACTACCTCAGTGTTCGTTGAACGACGCCTCTGAGAGCCACCACACTACCTCAGTGTTCGTTGAACGACGCCTCTGAGAGCCACCACACTACCTCAGTGTTCGTTGAACGACGCCTCTGAGAGCCACCACACTACCTCAGTGTTCGTTGAACGACGCCTCTGAGAGCCACCACACTACCTCAGTGTTTGTTGAACGACGCCTCTGAGAGCCACCACACTACCTCAGTGTTCGTTGAACGACGCCTCTGAGAGCCACCACACTACCTCAGTGTTCGTTGAACGACGCCTCTGAGAGCCACCACACTACCTCAGTGTTCGTTGAACGACGCCTCTGAGAGCCACCACACTACCTCAGTGTTCGTTGAACGACGCCTCTGAGAGCCACCACACTACCTCAGTGTTGAACGACGCCTCTGAGAGCCACCACACTACCTCAGTGTTGAACGACGCCTCTGAGAGCCACCACACTACCTCAGTGTTCGTTGAACGACGCCTCTGAGAGCCACCACACTACCTCAGTGTTCGTTGAACGACGCCTCTGAGAGCCACCACACTACCATGAAGGTTCATCTGCTTGCTGGAAAATGTCTTGATGTGCTCAATTAACAAAATAAAATCGGTGGAGTCCGTAACTAGAGAATGATTCATCTGATCGTCTTCAAATTTTCATCAATAGTGTTGTTTCCTGAACACAAAATAAGTCACACTTTATTGGCCGCCATAAGGTTCAATTTACCGGTTTTACTGAATAACGAGTGATGTTCATGTTCAATAACTAAAGAATGCTTCTTCTGATAGACTTCAACTTGTGTATGATGATACATCAGTAAGCCTGACACTCACAGCCTCATAAGTTTACTGAAATTGTTAAAAAAATGGAATCACTGGAATCAGATCAATTACTAAAAAAATGCCTTTTTTGATCGGCTTGAAACTTTCACCGTTGGTGAGTTTTGTTAAAAGAAAGTTTGACGTTCACTTTGAGTCGCGAAAATTTCATTTTGCCATTTTTATTAATACAATGTTTCTCATGCAATAACTAAAGATCGGCTTCAAACCCTTACCGCTGGTCTGTCTTAACTGACAAAAATGTTTTTTACATTAGTTTCGAGATGAGCGGCTGCCAATTTTCAGTTTATAAACCAATTTTATTCAATTGTTTTTTTTTTCTTAACTAAGGAAATAAAAAAAAAATTATTTTTTCTCTCATGGAATTTCGGAGAATTTGAAAAAAAAAATATACATATATAAAGTTTTTAGGGCGTTTTTAAATTTAATAAGGATAATTTTTTTTCTATTTTCAGGATATAGATCACTCAGAGATAACATGAGTAAGCCTCTTCAGTTTAACTTCAAAGATGATGTAAATTAGACTGGTGCTGTGTATATCATATTTCGCCTCTTTTATTGAAGGAATTATGATAATAATGTCCATGTGATGACTTGTGAATATCACTACTGATTTACTTCATATCGTTATGTTAACATTTACCTGCATTACAAAATTATGCCTCACTCTGCACTATTCCAGTCGCGTGCATTAAGGTAGAGGGGACTATGGTTATGCATTACGGGGGATACCTATCTCAGATCGTGCAGCGACCGAAACTAGAGCTCGATTAAGATTTTGTAGTCCCCTGGACTACAGGTACTGTGAGGCCCCTGGGTTACAGGTACTGTGAGGCCCCTGGATTACAGGTACTGTGAGGCACCTGGGTTACAGGTACCATCAGGCCCCCTGGGCTACTCTTACTATGAGACCCCTGGGTTACGGGTACCATCAGGCCCCCTGGGCTACTCTTACTGTGAGGCCCCTGGGCAACAGGTACTGTCAGGTTCCTTATAGGGATCCACTCTTAAATCTCTATCAAAAATTAATCACAAGAGTCAAGAGTTCATCATTTACGTGACATAATAACATACTAACATTTTAAACTTATAGCAACAATCTCTGGAGACCCTCCAGCTGGCGGAGGACCCTGGGCTGCAGCCCCTGGAGACCCTCCAGCTGGCGGAGAACCCTGAGCTGCAGCCCCTGGAGGCCCTCCAGCTGGCGGAGAACCCTGAGCTGCAGCCCCTGGAGGCCCTCCAGCTGGCGGAGGACCCTGAGCTGCAGCCCCTGGAGGCCCTCCAGCTGGCGGAGGACCCTGAGCTGCAGCCCTGGAGGCCCTCCAGCTGGCGGAGGACCCTGAGCTGCAGCCCCTGGAGGCCCTCCAGCTGGCGGAGAACCCTGAGCTGCAGCCCCTGGAGGCCCTCCAGCTGGCGGAGGACCCTGAGCTGCAGCCCCTGGAGGCCCTCCAGCTGGCGGAGGACCCTGAGCTGCAGCCCCTGGAGGCCCTCCAGCTGGCGGAGAACCCTGAGCTGCAGCCCCTGGAGGCCCTCCAGCTGGCGGAGGACCCTGAGCTGCAGCCCCTGGAGCACATGGCTGAAACACATCTAGTTTTGTGACGGAGTTACGTCTGTGTTGTGCCCTGGACCCTATGTATTTTTTGTCATCATTATTAAGCACAATGAGTGCACCAATTGCGTGCACCAACTGTGTGCACCAACTGTGTGCACCAACTGTGTGCACTTACCCTCCGACCCTTTCAAAGACTCCGTCACAAAGAGCAGTAAACCTCGTATATAATATCACTTTTATCGGTGTTCCACGTTGTCGTTGGCTTTCAACTGAGCCATTGTTCCACCCGCCGGTAAACACCGCCTGCGTGTGAAACATAATGAACAATGGCTCAAGTGAAAGCCAATAAAAACGTGGAACACTAAACACCTCATACAGGAGGGCTCCTTATACAGGGCCCTCCTGTATGAGGAAGGTCAAGAAACAACCATTATTACAGGATGTCGTAAGAGTTAGTTTTGTTTTTCCACCGTCTCATCGTGAGTTGATGATTGATGAGCTGACCGAGAAAGAACTGTTGGGTTGATGTATATGGAGAATACTTGTAGGGTGATGGTTCGTAGAGAAAGACTTTCGTACGGAGTAAATGTAGATGATACTTTTGTTGCGTTACAACCTCCCTTGTTGTGGCTTCATGACCCGCCTTGTTGTGGCTTTATGACCTTCCTTGTTGTGGCTTTATGACCTTCCTTGTTGTGGCTTTATGACCTTCCTTGTTGTGGCTTCATGATCTTTCTTGTTGTGGCTTTATGACCTTCCTTCTTGTGGCTTCATGATCTTTCTTGTTGTGGCTTCATGACCCCCCTTGTTGTGGCTTTATGACCTTCCTTGTTGTGGCTTTATGACCTTCCTTGTTGTGGCTTTATGACCTTCCTTGTTGTGGCTTTATGACCTTCCTTGTTGTGGCTTCATGACCTTCTTTGTTGTGGCTTCATGATCTTTCTTGTTGTGGCTTCATGACCTTCCTTGTTGTGGCTTCATGATCTTTCTTGTTGTGGCTTCATGACCCCCTTGTTGTGGCTTTATGACCTTCCTTGTTGTGGCTTTATGACCTTCCTTGTTGTGGCTTTATGACCTTCCTTGTTGTGGCTTTATAACCTTCCTTGTTGTGGCTTTATGACCTTCCTTGTTGTGGCTTCATGACCTTCCTTCTTGTGGCTTCATGATCTTTCTTGTTGTGGCTTCATGATCTTTCTTGTTGTGGCTTCATGACCTTCCTTCTTGTGGCTTCATGATCTTTCTTGTTGTGGCTTCATGACCCCCCTTGTTGTGGCTTTATGACCTTCCTTGTTGTGGCTTTATGACCTTCCTTGTTGTGGCTTTATGACCTTCCTTGTTGTGGCTTTATGACCTTCCTTGTTGGGGCTTCATGACCTCCCTTGTTGTGGCTTCATGACCCCCCTTGTTGTGGCTTTATGACCTCCCTTGTTGTGGCTTCATGATCTTTCTTGTTGTGGCTTCATGATCTTTCTTGTTGTGGCTTTATGACCTTCCTTCTTGTGGCTTCATGATCTTTCTTGTTGTGGCTTCATGACCCCCCTTGTTGTGGCTTTATGACCTTCCTTCTTGTGGCTTTATGACCTTCCTTGTTGTGGCTTTATGACCTTCCTTGTTGTGGCTTTATGACCTTCCTTGTTGTGGCTTTATGACCTTCCTTGTTGTGGCTTCATGACCTTCCTTCTTGTGGCTTCATGACCTCCCTTGTTGTGGCTTCATGACCCCCCTTGTTGTGGCTTTATGACCTTCCTTGTTGTGGCTTTATGACCTTCCTTTTTGTGGCTTTATGACCTTCCTTGTTGTGGCTTTAAGACCTTCCTTCTTGTGGCTTCATGATCTTTCTTGTTGTGGCTTCATGACCCCCCTTGTTGTGGCTTTATGACCTTCCTTGTTGTTTCTTTATGACCTTCCTTGTTGTGGCTTCATGATCTTTCTTGTTGTGGCTTCATGACCTTCCTTCTTGTGGCTTCATGATCTTTTTTGTTGTGGCTTCATGACCCCCCTTGTTGTGGCTTTATGACCTCCCTTGTTGTGGCTTCATGATCTTTCTTGTTGTGGCTTCATGATCTTTCTTGTTGTGGCTTTATGACCTTCCTTGTTGTGGCTTTATGACCTTCCTTGTTGTGGCTTTATGACCTTCCTTGTTGTGGCTT
The DNA here is from genome assembly GCA_009830355.1 of Cherax destructor. Classification (NCBI taxonomy): domain Eukaryota; kingdom Metazoa; phylum Arthropoda; class Malacostraca; order Decapoda; family Parastacidae; genus Cherax; species Cherax destructor. The sequence continues at coordinate 18,967 of WNWK01009726.1, forward strand.
TATGACCTTCCTTGTTGTGGCTTTATGACCTTCCTTGTTGTGGCTTTATGACCTTCCTTGTTGTGGCTTCATGACCTCCCTTGTTGTGGCTTCATGACCCCCCTTGTTGTGGCTTTATGACCTCCCTTGTTGTGGCTTCATGATCTTTCTTGTTGTGGCTTCATGATCTTTCTTGTTGTGGCTTCATGACCTTCCTTCTTGTGGCTTCATGATCTTTCTTGTTGTGGCTTCATGACCTTTCTTGTTGTGGCTTCATGACCTCCCTTGTTGAATATTTTTTATACTAATAGTCGTAGTGCGAGAAATAAGATGGACGAATTGAGATTAGTTGCAAGTGCAGTTAATATTGATGTTTTTGCAATAACTGAGACGTGGTTTAATATGAAAAATCGTGACATGCCTGCTGAATGTCACATTCAGGGTTTTAAATTTTTCCAAGTAGACAGAAGTATCGGGAAAGGGGGTTGGGGTGGCACTCTATGTCCGTGATCATTTAAATTGTTGCATAAAAACGGGTATTAAGTCTGAAATAATACATACATAGTCTGTCAGGATAGAATTTTCAGATGGGTGTGAAAAATTGATTTAAGGCGTGATATACTGTCCTCCAAACTTAAATAGGGAACAAGGGAAACTACTTTGGGAGGAAATTGTTAAGGCCACAAGGCATGACAACGTAGTAATTCTAGGGGACTTTAACTTTAGTCAGATTGATTGGAATTTCTTGACAGGTAATTTAGAATCTAACGACTTTTTAGAAGTAGTTCAGGATTGTTTTTTGAAGCAGTTTGTGACAGAACCTACAAGGGGAAATAATCTACTTGACTTGGTTTTGGCAAACAAGGAAACCCTTGTTATTAATTAAGAAATAACAGAAGAACTCAGCACAAGTGACCACAAATCAATTACCTTTAGCATTGACTGGATGTATGATAGTAGGGATAATTCAGTAACTGTCCCACATTTTCGCTTAGCAGATTATAATGGGCTTAGAGAACACTTATCATCTATGGACTGGGGCAACGAAGAGAGCTATCAATATGACAGCTTTCTTAACACTGTACATGCTGCCCAAAGAACATTTATCCTATATAAAGAAATTAGATCAAGTAGAAATCACCAAAAATGGATGAATAATAGGCTCAAATATCTTTTACGGCAGAAGAAAGGAATTTATAGGCGCATAAAAGGAGGTGAGGGTCATCCTATAAATCAGTATACTGAGATTAAGAGGGATGTAAAAAAAGGGATAAAAAAAGCTAAATGGGACTATGAAATTAAAGTTGCTAGGGATTCAAAAACTAACCCCAAAAGTTTTTTCCAGGTTTATAGAACAAAAGTTAGAGATAAGATAGGTCCCCTTAAAAATAACTCTGGACATCTTACTGACAAGAAGAATGATATGTGCTCTATTTTCAATAATTATTTTCTCTCGGTTATCACACAGGAAGACACTAATAATATCCCAGTAATTAATTTTTATAGTGGCCTTGAAGATGATAAATTAAGTAATATCACAGTCACTAGCGAAATGGTTATGAAACAAGTAGACCGACTTAAACAAAATAAATCGCCGGGTCTTGATGAGCTTTTTGCAAGGGTTCTTAAGGAATGCAAAATGGAACTCTGTGAACCATTAACTAACATTTTTACCTTATCTCTTCAAACAGGTGTAGTGTCTGATATGTGGAAGATGGCTAATGTAATTCCTATTTTTAAAGCAGGGGATAGGTCACTACCATCAAATTACCGCCCAATAAGCCTGACCTCAATTGTAGGCAAATTACTAGAGTCAATTATAGCTGATTTCATAAGAAGCCATCTGGATAAACATAATTTGATTAATGATACTCAGCATGGATTCACGAGGGGCCGTTCATGCCTAACTAATTTATTAACTTTCTTCGGTAAAGCTTTTGAGGCTGTTGATAACGATAAAGAATTCGATATTGTTTATATAGACTTTAGTAAGGCTTTTGATAGAGTACCGCACCAGAGACTATTAAAGAAAGTAGCAGCTCATTGTATTGGGGGAAAAGTGCTGTCATGGATCGAGTCATGGCTCACCAATAGGAAGCAGAGAGTATGCATAAATGGGGTTAAATCCGAGTGGGGGTTTGTAACAAGTGGCGTTCCACAGGGATCAGTCTTGAGCTCGTTGTTGTTTATAATATATATCAATGACCTTGATGAGGGAATTACTAGTGATATGAGCAAATTCGCTCATATCACTAGTCACTCCTCATTCCTACGCTTGACAACATCGTTGCCTCCTGCACTGAGACAGATAATAGGATTGCTCCCATTACCTCTCATGATGTCATCCAGATGGCTAACAATATCCTTCATTTTAGCCCCAGGATAACACCCTCTGCCTCCTATTCCTATCCTTAAGACAAAATGCCCTATCCATAAACCTAATCTGACTATCCCTAACTAAAACAATGTCTTACCTCGACTGGCGGTGTGCATGACGTTCTCGACGGTTTTTGTAGAGATGGTCTTCGCTGAGATGTCTTCACATTCGTCTGATAACAAGGAAAAAGAGTTGCTGGTTTTCACAGCAGTCTCCTGGACCTTCTTCAACTTCAACTTCGTCCTTTCAGATCCGACTAGCATCCATTCGTTGGTCTGATCATCGGCGACATTGTTCCGGGGATAATCTTTGCGTATACCCTTCAAACATTGAATTTCTCTTCTAGCTTCCGTTAATTCTGAATAAAAGTTGGAGATATAGCTGCTCGTAGTCGAGGGAAGCCATCATCCAATCTCAGGTAGCTAAGAATGGAGAGCACAGTAGAAAAGTCTTCACAGAGCAAAGATGGTTTAGTCCACAGAGAGTACACTAGACACGTCCTCACTGAGCTAAGTACACGTCACCACTGAGCTAAGTACAGGTCACCACTGTGCTAAGTACAGGTCACCACTGTGCTAAGTACAGGTGTGAGGTGTAGTCTTGCCCCTTTATAAGCCTTGTTGATGTTTTGTGCTTTATAGTTCCTTGATAATGTGAGTAATCATGAAAGCACTTAGAATTTCTCTATTTTTTCATAGTGGTTATTTTGCATATTGTGATATCCCCTGTTTACTGTGATCTTATTGGATATATATATATATATATATATATATATATATATATATATATATATATATATATACCAATAACAGCACTGCAACTAGCCGAGGACTTGAACCCATGTCGTTTTGGCCCACCTCATGGTGACCGAAAATCGCATGATGCTCTAACCCACAGGACCACTCAGCCCTAGAAAATCACACACCCAGCAGAGCTAGGTGCTTTACAGTGATGGTGTGGGTGCCTCTGAGCTATTTTCATTCTACTCCCCGTTTGGTGTACTAGCCTCCAAGAGCAGTATTTTATATTGTTGTAACCACGAACCGTATGTCCTCGGATAACGGTAAAATACGTAGCTCTGCTGGGGTGCGGGATTCTCGTAGGGGTGAGTGGTCCTATGGGATAGAGCATCATATGATTTTCACTCACCATGAGGCGGGCCAAAACGAAATGAGTTC
>WNWK01009726.1:27500-74717 GCA_009830355.1 Cherax destructor
GATTCACCTAATCTTTCATAGACCCATCTGCTGACACGTTCACTCCTAAATATCTGAGTACATTCACCTCCTCCATACTCTATCCCTCCAATCTCTTCCCTTACCTATTTTTTTGTTATCCTCATTACCTTAATCTTACCTACTTTCCTATATTCACTTTTAATTTCCTTCTTTTACATACCCTACCAAACTCATCCACCAACCTCTGCAACTTCTCTTCAGAATCCCCCAAAAGCACAGTGTCATCAGCAAAGAGCAACTGTGACAACTCCCACTTTGTGTTAGATTCTTTATCTTTTAACCCCACACCTCTTGCCAACACCCGAGCATTCACTTCTCTTCACCACCCATGTTTCACACCCATATAAGAGTGTTGGTATAACTATACTCTCCTTCATTCCCTCGTTGCTTCCATGGACAAAGTTCTTTGTCTCCACAGACTCCTCAGTGCACCACTCACCTTTTCCCCTCATCAATTCTCTGATTCACTAATCTTTCATAGACCCATCTGCTGACACGTTCACTCCTAAATATCTGAGTACATTCACCTCCTCCATACTCTATCCCTCAATCTCTTCCCTTACCTATTTTTTGTTATCCTCATTACCTTAATCTTACCTACTTTCCTATATTCACTTTTAATTTCCTTCTTTTACTACCCTACCAAACTCATCCACCAACCTCTGCAACTTCTCTTCAGAATCCCCCAAAAGCACAGTGTCATCAGCAAAGAGCAACTGTGACAACTCCCACTTTGTGTTAGATTCTTTATCTTTAACCCCACCTCTTGCCAACACCTGAGCATTCACTTCTCTTACAACCCCATCTATATATATATATATATATATATATATATATATATATATATATATATATATATATATATATATATATATATACGTATATATATTTATTTATGATTAGTGTTATTTATGGCTATATTGATCTCTTTATTATCTATGGGAATAAAATTTTAATTTATTAAATGGAATATTGCTCTTTTGAGTGTAATAAAGTATTGAGACGGATGTTGGTGTGTACGAGCGTACAGGTGCTGGCCAGGAAGGAGGTGTACATGGTGGTGTTCAGTGTGGTGGGTCTTACACAAGGTATCTTCTTCACCTACATGGTCGCTGTCCTTTCTACCATAGAGAAGAGATTCAAGTTTACCAGCAAAGAAACTGGTGAGTATAACGCGTGTATATCGCACCTTAGAGAGGTGTTGGTGAGTATAACCTAGTATATTACATGTTGGAGAGGTGTTTGTGAGTATAACCAAGTATAATCACACCTTAGAGAAGTGCGATGTGTTGATGAGTATAACGCTAGTATATCGCACATTGGAGAGGTGTTGGTGAGTATGATGCTACTATATCACACTTTAGAGATGTGTTGGTGAGTATATCAGACCTTAGAGAAGTGTTAAGACATCTTCACCATCAATGAAAGAATATCTTCCTCAACGAGGCTGGTGGCAACCAAAATAATATTCCAAGTTTGCATGGGTCAACACAGGTAGCCTGGGTCATACCCTCAATAAGTAAGCTTTCCTCCTAATTTTCCTCTCTTCTCCTCCTTCTCCTGTAAGAAGCTAGCCTTGTCCTTTCTTTTGGTTATTAACCAAGGACAAGCCATGAAAGCCAAGCACTGTGCTCCTTGTCTCGATCGGGAACGACAAGAAGTAACTGCTGTAGGCAGTAATCACCTTGTTGTCTCCCTCAGGAACCATCCTTGCCGGGAACGACGTGTCACAGATCATCCTCTCCATCCTTCTGGGTTACTACGGCAACTACGGCCACCGCCCACGCTGGGTGGCCATGGGCGTGTTCTTCGCCGCCCTTTCCGGCTTCCTAGCCGCACTCCCGCACTTCATCTACGGTCCGGGCCAGGAAGCCATCGCTGCCGCAGCCGCCGCCGGAGCCGGGCCACTAGATACCTCCAGCCTCCTGGCTAACCTCACCGCAGCAACCACCAGTTAGTACAGTATACAGTAGATAGAGTTCACCCCACGATACCACACCCACATAAATACAACTGCAATCTTTAGTTCATTGCTTTTATTTATATTCTAACTACCACCCTCAGTATATACACCCTTACAATTCTCTATTATAATCTTCACCACATTCCATTTTCTCCTCCTGCTTGATCCTCTGTGCCACAGAAAAGGAAGAGATGTGTCACTTCCAGCCTGAGGACATGTGTGAGGAAGCTGAGAACAGCGGGCAGTCTTACATGGGTCCCCTCGTTCTTTTCTTCATCTCGCAGTTCTTCTTCGGCATCACCCTCAGCATCTTCTACAACCTCGGCATCACCTACATGGACGACAACATCAACAAGAAGGCTTACCCCATCTACTACTGTGAGTGAAAGAGATAAAAGTTATTCATCTGTCCATCTGCTTATGTATAATCGCTGTTAGCCAGTAATGCAATCTTGCACTTCGCGAGTAGAAAGAATTACTTCGAGTGACGGCAGAGATTCCCGAGGTCCTCGCATATGTCTCCTTGATAATCTTGCGAGGAAGCGTTGATTCTTCCTCAACCTACGTAAGTCTGTTATCACTGCAGCTGCAACTCTCACCCCTCATAACACATTACCGAATTAATGGAATAATGGTTCCATAAACAGATTCTTCCATCTAGGTTGCATCTACGTCTTGCACTAGTTGAGACCATCACACTCCAAGCTATGATCTTTAGATCAAAGTTGGTTCAGCAATAGTTAGGACCGCTCACAGAGAAATCTTTACATTCAGAGGCTAAGCTAACAAGGACACTGATTCGATCTTTAATACTCCTTACACAATGTGGATCCTAGTGCCGACACAGGTTTCGCTCTGTGTAGAGCGAAACGTTATTCAATATGTATAACCTTTTTCAGCAATGTGTGTGTTTTCTTCCTTACATAATATTTATATCTTCACAAAAAGAAGTGATTCTCATTTTATTTCTTCTCTAGACGATGTTTCGGTCCTGCATAAGACCCCCAGTAATTCTAAAGACTATACTAGCCTGGCTTTAGCAGTACCCAACAAACTCGCCCCTGTGGAAACGAAGCTCAACGTATCGCCCAGTCTTCCATGGTGACTTGCGCTTGTTTCTTCTTGTTTCAGCCTTGGCCTTCATGCTGAGGATCATGGGTCCTGTCCTTGGGTACTTCGTAGGAGGCAAGTGTCTCTCCGTGTGGATTGATCCGTCTCTCACGCCCAACCTCACGAGGAAGGACCCGCGCTGGTACGGAGCTTGGTGGATAGGTACGATCTCCAGACTGCTGTTAATTGGGAAAAAAATAATAATTATGCATCTGTGGGGATGAATCAGAGTAGTTACTATATGAATTATTTATATTATATATGAAAAAATGTTATTGTAAAGCTTACTCTGTGTACTTTGGATTATTATTATTATTTTAAGAATAATAAGAAATTTGTTGAGTTAGGCATAAGAATTAACAACTGGGCGTCTACACTGCAAACTGAATTGTTTGCAATCCTAATGGCACTAAAGCTAACTTATGACACTGAGCTTGACTCTATCATCATTACTGATTCTATGTCATCATTGAAGGATCTTGACTCATATAATGACTCTAACAACATGCTCATTGGAGAAGCCAGGTATAGATACTCAAAAATCCGAAAAAAGGAAATTAATGTACAATTGCTATGGATCCCATCACACATTGGATTACTCCTTCATGATAAAGTTGATATGTTATCCAAGAAGAGTACCCAGAAGGAGAATGTAGAATATAACTTTGGTATATCTGTGTCTAGCATTAGGAATAATATTAGGATAGAAGTAAATAATGAAAATGAATGTTATAGGAATGCAGTTAGAAGCCTGAGTAGATCTATAACCCACTATGATAACATGAACGAAGATAAGTATGTTTATGGAGCAACTTGCAATGTGAACAGACTGACTGATGTTGTAGTGGCCAGGCTTAGGCTTGGCTACAAGTACTTCTGGCAGTTTGGGAGACACAGAGATTATGATCAAACTAAATGCAAATTATGTGGTCAGGCATATGGTCACTGTCTTGAACACTATGTGCTGAATTGTCCACTTATTGAGGAATACAGAGATAGACAGTATACTAATCTATGTGACATGTCAAGATATCTTATTAATGAAAATAAGATACCAGATATACTAAGCAAATTTCCTAAATTTGCTTGTAACAGATAAGTGAAATGTAGATATAAATCCATATGTACACCTGTTAACCCTTTTGGGGGCCTAGTTTCTAGGCCTTTTGTGTATCCATATGCTCTTGCGCTACCGTCCACAGGATGGCTATGGGGTGCACAATGAACTAGCCACTTCGGTGGCAAAATCTAATCTAAATCTACAGCATTAGTAGTAGTAGTAGTAGTAGCAGTATATTCATTATTACTATCATGAATATTATACTATATTCATAGGGAACAGTGCCTGTTAATCATACAGCGCCTAGAGAATGGCAGGTAATTTAACTAGATCCGAGGAAGGGAGGCTATCTCCAATTTCTAGGATCAAGATTCCCTATCCAACGTCATGGTACATCCTCTCCCTTCCCTTATAAAGGGAGGCGTCAAGGTACATCCTCTCCCTGCCCCTCATGAAGGGAGGCGTCAAGGTACATCCTCTCCCTCTCCCTTCTTGAAGGGAGGCGTCAAGGTACATCCTCTCCCTTCTTGAAGGGAGGCGTCAAGGTACATCCTCTCCCTTCTTGAAGGGAGGCGTCAAGGTACATCCTCTCCCTCTCCCTTCTTGAAGGGAGGTAGCAGTGCACCTTCACTAACGTTATATATCTACCCACATACTATTATTATTGTTCAGGCTTCCTGGTGATTGGCTTCGGTCTGCTCTTGACGGGAAATTTTTTGGCGTTATTCCCGCGGAAGCTGCCGGAGACGCTGAAAAGGGAACATAAGAGGGCGGTGAGGCTGGCTGAGAGGGAACAGAAGACAGGGGGCAAGAGAAGTGTGGAGTTCTTCTCCTCGTTGGCCAAGACAAAGAGCAAGGAGGAGAAACCCACACTCAGAAGTAAGACCACCGCCTCCTTATCCTCCTCCATAATATTTTTTATTTTATTCTAGAAATCTTTCCTGTAAAACGTTCATCTAAGCATTTTATTAATCTATCTCATACTTTACGTTTTTGAGTTGTTCTGTATCAGGAGCACTGTAGTAACACTGTAGTAACACTGTAGTAAACATGCCTGCTTGTCTGCTTTCTTATGTACCTTCCTTTTACCTGTCTGCCTGTCTGCCTGTATGTCTGCTTGTCTTTCCCTCCGTCTGCTGCTCTGCCTCCCTCCTCGTTCACAACACTGCAAGTGTTCACTTTCTCTGGAAAGTGAAAGTATAATTGTGAGTTATGTTATGTTTTCTACACTAAAATTGTGTTTGACATCTTTGTTATATTTTCTGCTTGTGAGACAATTGCGACAGTTTTTTAAGCATTTTATTTTTAATTGGTGTATCTTACCAGTTTACTTACAAAGCTGAAAGCAAAATACTACACAGATCCGCTAATGTGAAATTTTACCTTATATGTTGTCTCTATCCTTGCATTATTTTGAGTAATGTAGTGTTTTTGAGAGTAATATAACGTTTTTAAGAGTAATGTTGGCAAAATTGCATTATATGTTTTTTTACTAAATCCGTGAGGGTCATTCAAGAAGGCTCGATCTTCCATCTGATAATCTCAGTTCCTTGTCTGACTTCTCAGGTTGTTGGTGACTGCACAGCTTTAGGACCCGCTGGCTTCGGAGGCCCTGACCAATACAGTTAATGCGTCACTCTTTACAGAGTCATCCAAACAACATTGTTGAAGTTCGTAGTTCAGTATTATGTTATCAGGTAATCGTTTGCGTCTCATCCCCCAGACCTGCTGAAGGCACTGAAGCGGCTCTTCACGAACAAAATATGGGTTGGGAACCTCTTCAACACGAGCGTCTACGTGCTGGGAGTCTCAGGCTACTGGAACTTTAAGCCCAAGTATCTGGAGACTCAGTTCCGACAATCCCCACCACCGCCAGCTACTACACAGGTGGGTATTCCCCTACGCTACCAAGAGACTCTTTATATAAATAACCCGCACATAGCAGAGAGGAGCTTACGACGACATTTCGGTCCGACTTGGACCATTTGCAAAGTCACTTTGTAAATGGTCCAAGTCGGTAAACTCCCGTCTCCTGTGTGTGGGTTATATGTGTATTGTTCCAGTCACGGTATTGTGCCTTTTTGCTCTTTATGGACTCTCTTACACCACCTCTTTTCCCCTCTTCCTCCTCCTCCTCCTCCTCATCCTCTTACTCCTTTCATCAGTTTTCATCCTCCAGGTTATAAGCATGTCAGTTGTGTTTTCCAAAGGCTTACCTGTGGCTTTGCCACTGGTCTCGACAGTCCCATATTAACTCCTTCTGTGCCTTTGGCAGGTCTAGCAAGCTTCGTGTCACTGGTGTTTGGCACTGGTCTTGGAGGTGCCGTACTGAGGTGGGCTCACCCAGGGCCAAGGTTCGTCACTGGCTACAACATCTTCATCACACTGCTGACGTGTGCCAGCTACATCATCCTCTCCTTCATCGGCTGTCCAAGACTCGAAGTACTCGGCCCCGTGGACGGGTGAGCTAGCGAACATACACACATAATACTTAACAGTAAAGTATAAAGGAAGGAAAGGTACAAAAATTTTTGAGGTCCATCAGAGCGTAAGTTGAATTAACGTATACTTCAGGCCAGCGGTGCTCCTGGTGGCGTGTCGTGTCACAACTGGGACAAAAAATTAAGAGAAAACCAGAAGACAGATGGCTCAGTTCATAGTGCGTATTTGTGAGTTTTATTTTCAGTATTGTTCCAACCACGGTACCGTTCTAACCACGGTATTGTTCCAACCACGGTACCGTTCTAACCACGGTATTGTTCCAACCACGGTACCGTTCTAACCACGGTATTGTTCCAACCACGGTACCGTTCTAACCACGGTATTGTTCCAACCACGGTACGGTTCTAACCACGGTATTGTTCCAACCACGGTACCGTTCTAACCACGGTATAAGAACATAAGAAAGAAGGAACACTGCAGCAGGCCTACTGGCCCATGCGAGGCAGATCCAAGTCTCCCACCGGCTTAAGCTAATGCCCCGACCCAGCCAGGTCAGGTTACATTCACTTAAGGAAGGAGCACGGCATCTGACCTAGTAGCACAAACTAATCAGGTCTAACTCACACCCACCCGCACCCACTCATATATTTATCTAGCCTATTTTTAAAACTACACAACGTTTTAGCCTCTATAACTGTACTCGGTAGTTTGTTCCACTCATCGACAACTCTATTACCAAACCAATGCTTTCCTATATCCTTCCTGAATCTGAATTTATCCAACTTAAAGCCATTGCTGCGAGTCCTGTCAATACTAGATATTTTTAGCACGCTATTTACATCACTTTTATTTATTCCTGTTTTCCATTTATACACCTCAATCATATCCCCCCTTATTCTACGCCTTTCTAGGGAGTGCAAATTCAGGGCCCACAGTCTATCCTCATAGGGAAGATTTCTGATACATGGAATCAACTTAGTCATCCTCCTTTGTACGTTTTCCAGAGCATTTATATCCATTCTGTAATACGGTGACCAAAACTGTGCAGCATAATCTAGATGAGGCCTAACCAAGGATATATAGAGTTGAAGAACAACCTGAGGACTCCTATTATTTATGCTTCTTGATATGAAGCCAAGGATTCTGTTCGCTTTATTGCGAACACTTATGCATTGCTGTCTTGGTTTTAGATTAATGCTAACCAGAACTCCTAAATCCTTTTCGCAATCAGTAGTATTAAGATCTACATTATTTAGTTTATATGTGGCATGGTTATTGTCCTGTCCAATATTTAGAACTTTGCATTTATCTATATTAAACTGCATCTGCCACTTCTCCGACCACTGCATCAGTCTATTCAAATCTTCCTGGAGTGCTCTAATATCCTCATTTGAATGAATTGGACGGCCTATTTTGGTGTCATCGGCAAACTTGCTTATGTCGCTATTTATTCCCTCATCTATGTCGTTTATGTAGATTGTGAACAACAAGGGCCCAATACTGACCCCTGTGGAACACCGCTTGTGACACTTCCCCACTCTGATTTCTCCCCATTTATGCAAACTCTCTGCTGCCTATTTGTCAACCATGCCTCTATCCAGGAAAAATTTCTCTCCTATTCCGTGTGCCTTAATTTTCCTCAATAGTCTCTGATGTGGGACTCTATCAAAAGCCTTACTGAAGTCCATATACACAATATCATATTCATTACCATGATCTACCTCCTCAAATACCTTAGTGAAAAAGTTATTAAATTTGTAAGGCAGGAACGCCCTTTGTAAAACCGTGCTGAGATTCGTTGATTAATTTATGCTTTTCAAGATGGCTGCAATTGCCTCGGCAATTATTGATTCCATAAATTTTCCCACTATGGAGGTTAGGCTTATTGGTCTATAGTTCGAAGCTAAGGACCTGTCTCCTGCTTTGAAAATAGGTATTACATTTGCAATTTTCCACTTATCTGGCACCATGCCAGTTTGCAGTGATATGTTGAAAAGATTAGCCATAGGTTTGCTAAGCTCCTCTTTACATTCCTTTAGAACCCTTGCATACAGTTCATCAGGGCCTGGGGATTTGTTAGGTTTTAATTTATCTATTTGTCTAAGGACCATGTCACTTGTGACCCTGATCGTGCATAGTTTACTATCGTCCTGGTCTACATAATTTATTATTTCTGGAATATCGCTAGTATCTTCCTGTGTAAAAACTGAGAGGAAGTAAGTGTTAAAAATTCTACACATTTCCTTATCACTGACGGTGAGCTGACCTGAGTAACTTTTGAGTGGGCCTATCTTGTCCCTAATCTTACTTCTGTATACCTGAAAAATCCTTTTGGGTTAGTTTTCGATTCTCTTGCAACTTTAACCTCATAGTCTCTTTTTGCTTTTCTTATTCCCTTTTTATTTCTCTCTTTAACTGAATATATTGATTACTTAATTGCCCCTCTCCTCTTTTGATTCGCCTATATATGCTCTCTTTTGACCAATGAGATGTTTTAATCTATTGTTCATCCATTTAGGATCATTTTTGTTTGATCTGATTTCCCTATTAGGAACATAAGTTGTCTGAGCAGCTAGAACTATTCTCTGGGAAAACGTCATATTGGCAATCACCACCTACCTGACCCACTGTCAGGTCATTCCAGTTCAGCCCACCCAGGTAATTTTTCAGTCCTATGAAATCAGCCAGGCGGAAGTCAGGGACAGAGACTTGATTGTCATTATTAGGGTAATTCCATGATATATTAAAACTGAGTGATTTGTGATCACTTTCCCAAGCTCATCATTAACCTCAAGATTATTAATTAGCGATTCCCTGCTGGCAAGAACCAAGTCTAGCAGGTTAGTTCCTCTAGTTGGTTCTGTCACCAACTGTTTCAAAAACAATCCTGAATCGTATCAAGAAAGTCACTTGACTCTAAATTTCCTGTCAAATTGCTCCAGTCAACTTGTCTAAAGTTGAAATCTCCCATTAGCACAACATTTTCATATGCAGATGCCTTACGAATTTCATCCCATAGAAGTTTACTGCACTCCCTATCAAGATTTGGGGGCCTGTAAATCACACCCAAAATAAGTTTTACACGGCCCTCAAGAAGCTGTAACCAAACAGATTCAGTGGCTGACGCTTCTAATTTTATATCTTGTCTAACACAACAGTTTAAATTGTCTCTGACATACATCGCTACTCCACCACCCTTCCTGTTGACCCTATCAGTGTGGAATAATTTATAGCCTTGTATGTGACATTCAGAAGGCAACTCTATCTTTCAGATTGAGCCAGGTCTCTGTTATAGCAATAATATCTATGTTTCCTGCACTTGCAATTAATCTTAAACTATCTATTTCTTACTCTCTATAGATAGTAAACCTTAAGGGAGCTAGTCTCTTGTTTCCCTCTACTGTCTCCCTTTGTTTGCTGACCTGATCCATTGTCTTTATTTGTAAATTTATGATGAATTTCTTTTATAAATTTACTGTTTTCAGCCCTAGTGTTGCAAACTGACTGTTTCCCACATACACCCATACCTCTATCCTCTATCAGTTTAAAATCCTAGGCATGTCAGCAATGGCCCTCTCAATCGAGTTGGCAAGTGCTTCCACCCCTGTCCCAGAGAGATGTACCCCATCCCTTGCATACATATCATGTTTGCCATAAAAGTTGTCCCAGTTGTCAATGAATGGGACTGCAAGTTCCTTGCAGTATCTGTCTAGCCAGCAATTTACACCAATTGCCCTAGACAACCATTCATTTCCCACTCTCCTTCTAGGCAAGATGCTACATATAATTTATGAGTGAAGATAAAAAAAAATCTTGTTTCTGTGTTGCTAACGCTTTTATTTTTGAGCGGCGATAGCAAATTTTCTTGTTTATGAGGATAACCAGATTTCTTATTTATGAATGAGGATATACCTTTGATGAATTTCGAGTTTTTCTACTCCCGGAGCCCAGCCTTGGGCCAGGTTTGTTTGGTGTTTGCCTGATCAACCAGGGCTGTTGCTGCTGGTGGCCCGCTGTCCCACATATCCAATCATAGCCTGGTTGATCCGGCACTTGGTGAAGATACTAATCCATTTCCTCTTGATGACCCCGCTGTATAACCCTTGTGGTTTAGCGCTTCTTTTGATAATAATAATAATAATCTTGATGACCCCCACACTTGTCCCGGCAGTGTTCCTGATATTTTACCTGGATTCGATTCCAGAGGTCACCGACCCCGCGGCTCGGTCCCAGACCAGGCCTCCTTGTTGCTGGTCTGATCAATCAAGCCGCCCGTAGTCCAAAGTATGCATCACAACCCGATTGATCAGGAACTGTTTTGAGAACTCTGTCGTTACCCTCTTGAAGACAGCTAAGGGTTTGTTGGCGATCCCCCTTATGCATGAAGGAAGGGTATCCCATAGTTGTGCAAGTTTATTCAGGTACAGGTACACATAAATACAGTTACATAAATTTTCATACATAGCAGCATATGTGTAAATTACCTAGGATAACCCAATAAAGTCAAACAAAATTACTTATTTCCATTGGGGTCCAGTATGTGGTCCCTTAACATTTATTGAGTTCTCTCGGTGTACTTATCGCTTCTCTGCTTTTTATTTGAGTTATCCTCCACCGTCTGCCAAGCCTCTTGTGTTAATAAGCAGTAATTTCGGGGTGCAGGTCTAGTACCAATTCCTTCAGTATATTCCAAGTGATGTATCTTCTCGCCTACACTTTAAGTACAGTTCTAGGGACTTCAGGCGCTCCTAGAAATTTAGGTGCCAGACTGTTAATACGAGCTCTTAAGGTTCTTTGTACATTTTCCAGCTGAGCAATTTCGCCTGCCTTGAAGGGGGTCGCTAGTACACAATACCCCAGCCTAGAGAGAACGCGTGACCAGTAGTGAGTCATCATTGGCTTGGCATCCCCTATTGCTTTTCTTGCACTTGCAATAATACCGTTGTGCTCCTTGAATGTGATATCTTCTGATATTATCACTCCCAGGTTTTTCATCTGACTTATCTTATGTTCTATTATGTGGTTTGAGTTTGTTTTGTATTCTGATTTTGCATTATTTCCTCCATTCTTCAATAGCGTAATAATACAATTTGTCCTCACATCATACTGTTGTGAATGGCCCACTAGAAGACTTGGTTCATATTAGCTTGGAGGCTCCCTGTGTTTTCAATGGGTGTCACTTTCATACAGTAAGTTGTTGAATAGTCTTGGACCACAAATGCTGATACATCTTTTGTGCCCAAGGGACCCTTTTCACTGGGTTTATTTTACGCTACCATATTTCTCACTCCAGTATGTTGTTTGGAAGTGTGCAGCTTTGGGACTTGGCCCTCTTAAGTACTTTCCACGTATATAGTATTATGTATCTCTATCTCCTCTCTTTCCTCTGTCCTGCTTCTGTTTAAATGAATGATGATAACGTGGTCAATATGGGGTTTAAGTCCTAGTGTGCGTTAATCGATAATGTATTCTTTAAAATGTCCAATGTGGTTTAAAGCCTATTGACTGAACTAGGGTCATTAAAGTTTTCACCACCAGACAAGAATACTTTACTCCCTAAACTAGGGATTACAGTAAACTCCCAGCATGTTAGCGCTTAGAGAAATAAAGCCCTCAGGGTATATATCATCATAACTTAACCTAAGGAAACCCGTGTAACCTACCCTAAAATAACCGTGTGTAATTTTACTTTACTCCACCAGTGGTAGGAATGGGAATTGTGCCTCTTTATTTACGCTGGTGTATCCTCATATCGGACATAGACAGGGATATAACCACAGTGCCGTGTCTTCTTTTGCAGATGACACCCGAATCTGCATGAGTGTCCACCATTGAAGACACTGCAAGACTCCAAGCAGACATCAACCAAATTTTTAAATGGGCTGCAGAAAACAATATGAAGTTCAATGATGAGAAATTTCAATTACTCCCAGAAGCGTTACACAACTCATCCTTATTAACCGTATTATTTTTTTTATCTGTACAAATAAAATTTTGCAAAAGAACTAACAATTGTTTACGGGATAAAGAGAGCGACTTTCTTTTATTTTACATATGAGTGAGTTCAGACCAGGACCTAAACTCTATTCTGACAGATAGCACTTTCGTGTTTATAAGTGAAGATAATATTTTCTTGGTTGTGAGTGAGAATAACACTCTTATTTACGTGTGAGAATAACACGTGTTTGATAACCTCGCCGTGTTTTCGTGTTTATGAGTGGGGATAACAATGTTTCTTGTCTGAGGATAATTATTATTGATGAACAAATAACCGCTTGCCGCACACAATTCAACGTATGAACCACAACCCGGCTGATCGGGCATTGATTTGAGATACTTGTCTAGTTCCTTCTCGAAGACAGCCAGAGGTTAAACATGCGTTTTATACAAGTGTGTGTAAACTACCCTACACTACTCAACCCTAACAAAAACATCTGTAATCAAAACGTTCAAAAATTGACGCTGGGTGATGCGGAAGGTAATGAACGGCGTAAAATGAGGGTGTTGAACACGCTTTATGACAAGGTATACAGTGTAGTGTACACTTGTATATTGGGAGGTATATATTCATCAGTATAAATACACTCAAGAATATATATATTAATTTCTATATTGGGAGATTATACATTAATTCCTATATTAGTGATTGAAGAAGTAACATTCTGGCTTAATGACCCATGTATAATAATAATAATAATAATATCTTTATTTACTACAAGTACATGTACATGTACTACATGATATACAGGCTTAGCTGACATCAATGACATACTAATATATAGAAAGCCCTTTGTTATGCTGAGTGTTTCTGACAAATTAGGTCAGTTTTGTCCCAGGATGCGACCCACACCAGTCGACTAACACCCAGGTACCCATTTTAAACTGATGGGTGAACAGGGACAGAGACAGCAGGTGTCTTATGGAAACACGTCCCTAATGTAGTGAAGTAGTCAGAAGATCTTAGAGGCAAGAAAGTAAGGTGTTGGAGAGGATGGTCAGAGAGTGGCGGCGGACACTGCCTCAAGGACAGAGTGGCAAGAGATGCCAACTGCGGATTAAGACTTGTACTAGATAAAATGCCTAGGCTCTAACGAGTATAATTCGACAATTTCGCAAATTAAGTGCAATACATCAAGTTGCTCAACGGTATAGTTTAACCAAGAAGATATAGTGCGTATGTATCTTCAACACAGTTTGAGAGTTCTAAACAGACTCATGATGGCATATATCTCCCAGGGTACGGCATTCTAAGGTATACCATAAAATAATATATAATATTAACTTCTTAAACTATTATTATTATTATTTAAATGAATTTTTTTGCGCCTCAACGCGCCAAATTATTCAAACACGAATGGTTGATACATTCAGTTATACTAGCAGGATCACAACTGTTACAGGCTTGCCTACACCTATACAAAAATTAAATATATCAAATATTGCAACATATAATGAACAATTATTATTATAATCAGAGAAACGGTTTAAGCGCTGCAGGTTATTAATAAATGGTGTATGAATGCGATAGAGGTATGGATGCAAAACGGGGTTATACAGCTAGATGTAGGATCGGGTAGGGAGGACGGGTAGCAGAGTGCGAGTGGAGGTGAGGGCTGAGGTATAATCTTCAGAGTTTGTGTAGTAAGTCAGTTTCTGTCAAAAGTCAATGAGAGAGTCAGGATTAAAGGAGGGGCCATCTGCAAGAAGGAAGGTAAAGAAAGGCCGCAGAGCGAAGACGTCGTTGGAGGTAAATTCTGCGTGCTCGTTGATAGAGTGGGCAGTCCAACAGGATATGTCGAACAGACACTGGAACCTGACAATGCTCACAGAGAGGGGCAGGGAGCCTCTCCATGAGATACCCGTGAGTAAGACGAGTGTGGCCGATGCGAAGACGGGAGAGTGTAGTCTCCCAACCTCGACATTGGTGACAAGAAGAAGGCCAGAAACCTATAACCGGTTTAATAGAATGAAGTTTGTTATTCAGCAGGTCAGACCAGCGTTGTTGCCAACGGGTGCGAAGGTGGGTAGCAATGACCGCAAAATAGTCCGTGAAAGGAACACCTCTATATGAAACTGGAAGGTCATGTACTGCTGACCGCGCAGCAGTGTCTGCCTGTTCATTGCCCTGTACGTCAACATGACCAGGGACCCAACAAAAGACAATATCTTTATGCTTGCTAAAGATACGGCGTAACCAAAGGTGGATACGAAGAACTAGGGGGTGAGGTGTATCAATTTTACGGATAGCCTGTAAAGCACTAAGGGAGTCTGAAACGACCACAAATGGTGATACAGGCATAGATGCAACACGGATAAGTGCCACAAGAATGGCATACAATTCAGCCGTAAATATGCTAGCCGAGGGTAACAGATGCCCTCGACGACGCTGTCCGGAAACACTGCTGCGAATCCGACGCCGTCAGATGACTTTGAACCATCGGTGTATACTGCGATGGCATGGGAATGAGAACGGAAATGGTCTAGAAAGAAAGAGCGAGAAGCCGCCGTAGGCAGTTGGGCTTGCGCAAGGTAGAGGAATAGAACAGACACGGACAGCAGGAACTTCCCAAGGGGGTAGAGGAAAGGGTGAAGCCACATGAACATATAAAGGCGGAAGCTGAAGGAAGACAAGAGTGAATGCAGACGAAGAGAAAAGGGACGAGTAAACAGGGCGACGAACAAATAACGAGCGTCTACTAACATCTGTGACAATCCTATACATGGAAGGATTGCGGAGGTCATGAGAGCGAACATAATAGCGAATGCAATGTGCATCACGACGATCGGACAAGGATGGAATGTTCGCTTCTCAACCGGGGAAGAATGAAAAGCACCAAGGCATAGCGTAATCCCTGGTGATGGATGGGATTAAGGCTGGAAAGAGTGGCAGGAGAGGCTGCCGAATATATCTGGTCACCATAATCGAGTTTCGATAGAATTAGGGCTCAATGTAGGCGAAGGAGAGTTCTACGATCAGCCCCCCCATGAAAGATGTGCGAGGGTTTTAAGGAGGTTCAGCCGGCTATGGCAAGTCGCCTTCAGAGAGGTAATGTGAGGTTTCCAGGACAATCTGCGGTCAAACAGGAGGCCGAGAAACCTGACTGTATCACGTTCTGGGATACGTGAGCCGTATAGGTACAATGGATGATCAGAGACCACTGAACGTCTAGTGAACGTAATTTGATGAGTTTTGCCACTAGAAAACTTAAACCCGTGAGTGGTGGCCCAATCAGAAACCCGGTTGATGGCATGCTGGAGGAAACTGCAATGAGGTGACAGTCAGCACCTGCACAAGCTATAGCAAAGTCATCCACATAGAGCGATGACCAAATATTGGATGGGAGAACAGATGCCAGATTATTTATAGCAAGCAGAAAAAGTGTTGTGCTCAGAACACATCCCTGGGGGACACCTTCAGCTTGGACAAATTCGGGAGAGTTCATTACGAACCCGGACCCGGAAATGTCTGTCAGTTAAGAAAGCCTTAAGAAAGAATGGCAAGTTGCCTCGAGGCCTAAGGAGGGGGCCTGGGCCAAGATATTATATCTCCAAGTTGTATCATAACCCTTTCTCAAGGTCGAAAAAGATAGCGATAACCGAATGGTTATTCGCAAAGGCATTACGAATATACGTATCCAAGCGCAGCAAGGGTCAATGGCAGAACGGCCCTTACGGAAACCATACTGACTAGGGAGAGACTATTGTGAGTCTCTAAATACCACATCAAACGTCTATTAACTAGACGTTCCATTACCTTGCAAACTGCACTGGTAAGAGGGATGGGACGGTAGTGAGAGGGATCACGTCCCGTAGCACCTGGTTTTCGAAAAGGGAGAACAATAGCAGACTTCCACAGCTGGGGAATAACTCCTTGCGACCATATAAGATTAAAGAGTCGTAAGAGGACAGTAAGAGCAGACTGATGTAAATGCTGTAGCATACGAATATGTATGCCGTCTGGCCCAGCTGCCGATGATCGGCAAGCAGAGAGTGTTGCCTCCAGTTCTTGAAGGGTAAAAGGCACATTATAGGATTCTTCTCTAAGAGAAGAAAAATCTAAGGGCTTTAACTCGCTGGCAGACTTAGAAGAAAGGAACGAGGGGCATAGATGGAGCCCCTGAGAAATGCGGACGAGATGGTTACCAATTTCAGTGGCAACGGCAAGAGGGTGTGTATATCGACACCAGCAACCTGAAGAACAGGAGCCGGGTCGGGGAGAATTTACCACTTAATTTCCGCACTTTCTTCCAGACTGCACTCATCGAGGAAGCCGAAGTGACAGTAGAAACGTAATCTCGCCAGCAAGTGCGTTTAGCATCACGTATGACACGACGAGCAATAGCTCTCTTCTGCTTGAAATCAAGGAGTCTCTCTGTGGTTCTGTTATATCGATACCTGCCCCATGCAGCACGTTTCAAACGCACTGCCCGAGCACAAGTAGGAGACCACCAAGGCACGCACTTCTGAGGATGCTTGCCCGAGGTTTGGGGAATAGAATGTGAAGCCGCTGTGAAGATGGAGGACGAAAAGAGATGTAAAACCTCATCAATGGAGGACGAGATAGGAACCTCATGAAAGGCAGTAAGATGTGCGTAAGGTCCCATTTCGCCCGGTCAAATTGCCAGCGTGGGCAATGAGGAGGTGGAGAAAACAGAGGGGACTTAAGGATGATTGGGAAATGATCGCTGTCATGTAAGTCCGGGAGGACAGACCAGGTGAAGTCAAGGACAGTAGATGAAGAGCAGATGGAAAGATCAATGCAGGAGAAAGAATGAGTTCGGGGATCAAAATGGGTAGGAGTACCCGTATTTAAAACATGGAGGGAAGAGAAGCAAGAAATGCCTCCAACTGAATGCCACGGGAGTCACAGTGCGATCCTCCCCAGAGAAAATGGTGTGCGTTAAAATCGCTGAGTAATAGAAGGGTGGCGGTAAGGAAGAAACCAGAAAATCAACATCTGGGATAGACATTGCCCGCGAAGGGGAGAGATATAAAGAACAGAGTGTATACCACTTATTCAAGTGGATACGGGCTGCGGTGTAATGTAAGGAAGAAGGAACATAGAGCTGACGGTATGGAACACCAGTGCGTATAAGAAGAGCACTTTCGTTAAAGGTTCCATCGGAAAAAGGATCCGATGAATATAACAAATCATAGCCTGAAAAGGGCCTGATAACAGTGGATTGTAATTTGGGTTCTTGCAAACAGACCCCAACAGGGGAAAACTGAGAGAGCAACACCTGAAGCTCACCCCGGTTACCCCTGAGGCCTCGGATATTCCACTGTAAATAAGCCATGATTTATGGAGAGAAAGATATAAGTGGAAGTGAGAGGAATCTATGGACTAGGGTTAGAAAAGTCCACGTGTGGAGGCAGCGGAAGACCTGTAATCAGAGAAGGAGGAGGACGTTGTGAAGGAAGGGGGGGTTGAGACGAAGAAGAGTCTATAGACTGCACTAAAGTAGAGGGTGAGGAGATAGAAGAGGAAACTGTCGAAGGGGCTTGGGAGGGGACAGGGGATGAAGGTAGTGTATGAGGAGGAGGATGAACCTCCACACACGTTATAGAACTAGTCAGAGGCGAAGGACCTGGCAGTAGGGATTTTTTTCCGGGCTTATGAGGAGGGGGGCGCTGAGGTTTAGATGAAGAACGAGGACATGTAGACTCAGGATTGTGCGAGTGAGTAGAGGAAGGAGTGTGGACAGTATGGGAAGCCGAGGTAGGGACCTCGGAGCCAAGAATATCAAAAGGATTCGAGACAGGGGTGATTGTGGATGAGGCAACCACAGAGGAAGCCGTGGAAGTTGGGACCCCAGAAGCGGGCGACGTTTAGCAATGCGAGAATAAGAAATACGGGAAGTTTCCCTTGAAGGCGAAGATGAGAGACAGCCATAGCATAGGAGAAGCCTTCCGCCTCTTTGAGACAACGGATTTCCCGCTCATTCAGGTAAACCTGACAACGGCGAGAATATGAAGGATGTGCCTCCCTGACAGTTAAGGCAAGAGGGAGGTAGAGTACAAGAAGAACTGGCATGGTCGTCAGCACCACAGACTGGGCATTCGGCCATGGACCTGCAATATTTTGCTGGGTGACCAAAACGCCAGCAGTTTCTACACTGCTGCGGTGTAGGGTCACCTTCGAACTTGTAAACATTGACCTGCAATGTAGACCGAAGGTGGCAGTTCTCGGCAGTCAAACGTTAGGACGAGCTATATTGCAAGGATAACGTCTTCGCTTATTGGCTGGGAGGACAAAAGTGTCAACTTTAAGGATAGGGAGTTCTTGGAGCTCAAGCTGCTCGAAAATGTCATCACCACATGTCTGGAAATTCCGTTGGACAATGGTGTGGGGCAAAATGACAGAACCACAACAAGAATTGAGGGAATGGTGCTTGTCAATAGTAACAGGTGTATTGTCAATGGTCGTAAGAAGAGAAAGATCACGAGCTTGGCCAGCATTCTGGACCGTGATGATGCGAGTGCCGCTCTTGAGAGCGTGAAATGAGATGTTTTGACCAACATGGCGTAGTAGAGCCTTACCAATACTATTGTCTGAAAGATAGGTATTAGGAGAAGTTGGACGAAGAGTAAAAACTTTGTCCATTGAGTAGTTTGAAACAGAGAGTTTAAGGGGAGTGAGTGACGAGCTGGTCGTTTCTGCGATGAACGAGAAGGGAGTCGTGACGAAGAGTGTCGAATCGTCATGTGTGGGTCTTGGTCGTTTTTGTGTGGGACCGGGGTGGTCCGATGGGAGACGGGCGAGCGATTCGAAAATTGCCGCACCGTCGAGGAGAAGCCGGAATCAAGGTCAGAGAAGAGCGAAGGTCAGACGTATCGAAAGGGCCAGTCGGGACCCTGGTACCTGAAGCAGGTGACGAACCAGCACCAGCAAGAGGTACAGGGGCATGAGAGGTGTCCAAAGAGTCATCCGTTAACGAGGCAGGGTCAGTACTGGGTGCGGTATCAGGAAGGGGCCCGGGGTAGTGGGTTCATGGATTGGGTCAGCCATGGTTAGGTTACTTCTTTCTTTTTATTTTTAAGAAAAAAAAGAAAGAAAAAAAATAAAAATAAAAAAAGAATAAAAAAGGGGGAACGTGGAGGAATAGGTCCTAGGAGGAATGAAAGGGAGCGCAAATCCCCCTCCGTGCCCAAGAGGACCTCAACACCGCAAGTAGTGCAGATGCTGCATGGAACCCGTGCCATACCCTACCCTTCACGCCAGTAAACCAGCAATCCGGGATAGCAACCTTACATCCACCGAGCCATCTCGGCGGACAAAAGAGAGGGCGGCCGGATATCCGCCACAAAGCATACCGCCTTCGGCCACCACCCCCGGAATCCGAAAGGTGGCCTCCAGAGATACACCCGTCGCCGAAAGATACCCAAAGCCACCCCCCGGGTGACCGGAGAGGGATCGGGACATCCCCAGGCGATCCAGATTCCACGGCAAACTACACCACCGCCAAGGACCTCAACGGAATGGGATGGACTACGATACCCTTACCCCTACCTAGGAACTAGAATGCCTGAGGAGAGAAGCTCCCAGGGTAAAACTGGGAAGGAAATAAGGGAGGGATGAGGAGGAGGAGGAGGAAAGGGAAAAGGGAGGATGGGGGAGATGGGAAAAGGGAGGGGGGATTGGGGGGTAATTAGGTTCGGTCTGAGGAAGAAGACCAAAAGGTCCAATTCCTCAGACCGATAGCCTCTTTACCACGTCAAGGAGCCCCCCTTAAAGAGGAATAATAATAATATCTTTATTTACTACAAGTACATGTACAAGGTATACAGGCCTAGCTGACATCAATGACATACTACTATGTAGAAAGCCGCTTGTTATGCTGAGCATCTCAGGCAAATCAGGTCAGTTTTGTCCCAGGATGCGACCCACACCAATCGACTAACACCCAGGTACCCATTTTACTGATGGGTGAATATAGACAACTGGGGAAGGGAAAGACAAGTCAAATTCCTTTAGCATTAATGAGACTTCCTTGAGGGGTACTAGTATATCCATAATCTTAGATATGATTCCTGCCCTACGATTCCTGAACCTTTGAAAAGCATAACCTGTTTGTGCATCACGTTGTAGATTTCAGTTGTTAAATTTGTTAAAGTTTGTTATATACATTTGACTCTAGAATTCGTAGAAATGCTAAGAGTGTCGATCAACCTTTCTCAATACAATAACTTCAAGACTACTTTGTACAGAATCTCATTTTAACTAAGACTTTCGTTTACATGACGAGGTCATCATGTCGATAGGGGATCGAGCTATTAGTAAATGCTTCCTCATTCCATGCTGGCTTGTCTTTTTTCAGTGACTCTAATCTCGTGTAGGAATTCGAGGAAATTGAATTAAAAAAAAATACCACGGGTGGGGTTCGAACCCGCGATCAGTCTCTCAAAACTCCAGCGGGTTTGAACCCCACCCGTGGTATGGTTCGTTTGCAATCGTGTCATTACGATTTCGTGAGTCATTAAATTTTTGATCGGAAGGCAAATATACATCAATCCCAGCCGGGATTGCAAAATATGCTGGATATAGTTGAATTGGCCCCAGGGTTGAGCAATCATGTCATGGACTCTGGTCGCCAGTCTCCGCCAGCCCTCAGATCTGCTTGCCTAGAAATCTCAAGTGATTCTATTCATCCTAAAAGTAACTGAAAACCTAAGTTATTGTTCCTATAATTTACGTAATATAGCTTAAATAATAAATTAAAGTCTGCCTAAATATTACACACACACACACACATTTCCGCATGTACATACTTATTTTCGCAGAGTTAAAAACAGAAACGAAGGCATGATGAGGTTATTTGTTAGAATGATCATTCGCCAAGAAGTCAAGTGGGTTAAGTTCATAACTTGTGGGTGTGCGGGGATGAGGAGCAGTGTGGTAATGTGTTGACCAGCGACGAGTAAGAATAACACCTTCACTACCCCTGGCCGCCGTTCACTCAACCATCTGTTTCCTCCAGATATACTATCCGATCTTTTTATGATTCTGATTGAACTGAAACGTAACAATGCTATTCAATATTGAGTTATTATTTATTCGCAGATTAGCCAATAATAATTTATTACCGTCTGTATTTTGGTTCTCGAAAATTTCGTCAAGGTGTCTACCTGGAATGTATTCCGGGGATCAACGCCCCCCGCGGCCCGGTCCACGACCAGGCCTCCCGGTGTATCAGGGACTGATCAACGAGGCTGTTACTGCTGGCCGCACGCAGTCCAACCTACGAACCACAGCCCGGCTGATCCGGCACTGACTTTAGGTATTTGTTCAGCTCCCTCTTGAAGACAAACAGGGGTCTACTGGTAATGCCCCTTATGTCTGGTAGGAGGCTGTTGAACAGTCTTGGGCCCCGGACACTTATTGCGTTTTCTCTTAGTCTACCAGTGACGCCCCTACTTTTCACTGGGGGTATGTTGCATCGCCTGCCAAGTCTTTTGCTTTCGTAGGGAGTGATTTCTGTGTGCATATTGGAAACCAGTCCCTCCAGAATCTTCCAGGTGTAGATTATGATATATATCTCTCGCCTGCGCTCCAGTGAGTACAAGTCTAGTGCTTCCAGGCGTTCCCAGTAGTTAAGGTGTTTGATGGAACTTATACGTGCAGTAAAGGTTCTCTGTACATTCTCTAGATCTGCAATTTCACCTGCCTTGAATGGGGATGTTAATGTACAGCAGTATTCTAGCCTAGAGAGAACAAGTGATTTAAAAAGGATCATCATTGGCTTAGCATCTCTTGTCTTGAATGTTCTCATTATCCATCCTATCAGTTTCCTCGCAGATGTGATAATGGCATTGTTGTGGTCCTTGAAGGTGAGGTCTTCGGACATTACCACTCCCAGGTCCTTCACATTACTTTTCCGCTCTATTGTGTGATTAGAGTTCGTAGTATACTCAGTCCTAGTTATTATTTCCTCCAGTTTTCCATAACGGAGTAGTTGAAATTTGTCTTCACTAAACATCATATTGTTCTCCAATGTCCTTTGTAAAACTTGGTTTATATCTTCTTGGAGATTTGCCGTGTCCTCAATAGATGACACTCTCATGCAGATGCTATTATCGTCTGCAAAGGATGATACAGTGCTATGGTTTACATTTCTGTCTATGCCTGATATGAGAATGAGGAACAGGATAGGTGCGAGTACTGTGCCTTGCGGGACAGAGCTCTTCACTATGTAGGAAGACTAATCTCCCTCGGAATACTTCATATCATTATTGGCTTGTTCTCCCCTTCCTTGGATCGAACCTGATTGCCCCCAATTCTCCAGGTACTGTATGGTCCCTATGAGTTTAGCGCTGCCCCTTAAAAATCACAATGACATCATTACTTTTGTATACAATGAAAGCTGTAATTTTATTAATGTGAAAATTTCAAAGAAAGAAAAAACAAGATTTTGGAAAAAGTAAAGGGTGATGTAGTGCAAGGTCGACGAGTTGTACAGCCTACATCTTACACTCCTCATCTTCTCTGTAAAGTGCTCAGTGAAATCTACATCATAGAAATACGAAAGACGTTATTTCACAAACTCGAAAAAAAACATGGTATATGTTCTAAATAAGTATTGAAAAATATATAGAGATAAGAGGAACATGATAGTGGGTCTCTCCACTCCCACACGATTCTAATTCATCATAAGAATTGCAACAGAGCTATGCTTTGTAGCCTGGGTTATAAAATATCATTCAAGAGGATGCCCCGATGCACTAGTGAAGGGTTCTTGGTTCAATGAATTGGAGTTGCCTTCGGCTTCTTTGCATCAAACCTGATTACCCCCTTCCACTTCCCTTCCGGAGGATCCACGTAATCACTACAAGTTTAGCGCTTTGCCGTGAAAATAATAATAATAATAATAATAATAATAATAATGAAAGAAATGTTCTATGCGAGAATACAGCAGACTATTCCTGACGCAGGTTAGAATACTTACACGCTCAGCTAACACAACACCCACCTCCGGAAGACATTTATGCAAGAAATAATATAAATGTTGTTTTTGTATTTAACTTGTGTAAACTGGTAGAGGGTGGATGGCAGCCAGGAGATCACACTCTAACCTCCTCTGATGTTGCAACCATTTCCTCTTCTTCCTCCTCCTCCTCCCACAATTGTTTCTTAATTTAAGGAAAGCTATTTATTAGTTAAAGTATTTATTAGTTCTTCAGAATGAGAAGAGGATAAATATGTGATGGGAAGACAAGGAGTGTGTTAACCCAATACAGCTCTCATACAATAGTGGTGCTACTGTACTTATGTAACTCTTACACAAGTGATGATGTATTAAAGTATGAAATATATACAAGAACGTTCATTGTCTGTAGGAATAGTGTGTTCGGTTTTTGCAGAATATATACAGAGAACGTTCACTGTCTGCAGGAATATAGAGAACATTCAGCGCCTGCATTCCTTCAAACACTTATACCATTAACAGCTCTCAGAATCCTTCTAATTTTACTTCTCAGAAAAAGTGAAAAGGTATCATACGCTGGAAAATACTAGAGATACTAGTTCCAACTTAGTGCACCCACTAAAAGAGAACTCGATGAGTATCAGAGGTCTCCGACTCTTCAGTGCCTTCCCTCCTTGCATAAGAGAAATTACCAAAAAACCTCTGACTGCTTTTCATGAGGGAACCTGACAAGTTCCTCCAATCAGTTCTTGAGAAGCCGGGCTGTGGTTTTTATGGACTGCATGCTGCGGCCAGTAGTAACAGTCTGGTTGATCAGGCCTTGATCCACCAGAACTGGGTTTGGACTGGGCAGCGTGGGCACTGACCCTCAGCATCCGTTCTAGAATGTACATTCTGAGTACTTCAATGAAGTCAAGAGTAGATTAGATGTTTTACTTATTCTATCTGTGTAATAAAAGATCTCGATATATGTTGTAGTGTGCATCACACACCTACCTTGAAAGTATATGTGACCACAATAATATTTCAGAAGAGAGATCGCAAAGCTTTTAGGAGTACCATCACTGGCATGGCTACAATTGCTTTGAAAGTTTTCACAATTTTCCCTTTAATTGTCCTGGCCCTAAAAAAGTTTGATTTGTTGTACTCTCTAAACCTATGGTCGTCTGACATTATAATTCGTAGACTATAACCCCTTTCCTCTGTTCTTTGAAAAGATTCGACTGTGTCATATCATGTACTTTTTTAAATTCGTTCTTTCTTTCCATGTCGCAGAAACCGGAGTGTCATCGATGAACATCATGTTATTTCCAGTTGCCCAATAGAATACGTTACTGATATCTATTTGTAGCTTATCAGCCTCTTCTACAGAAGCACTTTCATGCTGATTGTGTTATCGTCTGTAAAATATGACACGAAGCTGTGGTTTGTGTTTTCGTCTGTCTGTGAGAATGAGCATGAGTAAATGTACCAAAACAGCGCCCTCTGGAACCCACATTTATATTGTGCTAAGGCTACATTTTATTTTACTTATGGTGCTCTCTCATTCTGTGAAATGTTTGTTACAAATACCTAAATCTACCTTTCTACTTTAACTATTACTCGCTTTGACCGTATTTTAAAAGCTATTGCTTCGTGGTCAGTTTTTGCAGATTCCTTTGCAAAATCTATGCATTCGACATCAGCAGTTCGATTTTCCCAATGCCTCCGATTATGTCATAAATGTATACTTTATTATTATTATTATTATTATTATTATTATTATTATTATTGCTTGATTAAAGACTATGTATGCTTGCAAAAATTAATGAGGTTAGTATTTGTATTTTATTGGGATTTTATGCTGATCTTAGTATACGTTGTTCTTATGTAAGAGCGACTGGATTATGTCTACTAACCCGGCTCAAAGATGATAGTACAATGATAGTACACTCTTGTTTAATTATTAACACTGCTAGCTTGTACCGCTGTGTGTAGGACTTGCTAGCTTGTACCACTGTGTGTAGGACTCTGCTAGCTTGTACCACTGTGTGTGGGATGACTTTTGCAAGAACTAGCATTTCAGTGAGAGAGAAAGAGAGAGAGAGAGAGAGAGAGAGAGAGAGAGAGAGAGAGAGAGAGAGGAGAGAGAGAGAGAGAAGAGAGAGAGAGAAGAGAAGAAGAGAGAGAGGAGAGAGAGAGAGAGAGAGAGGAGAGAGAGAGAGAGAGAGAGAGAGAGAGAGAGAGAGAGAGAGAGAGAGAGAGAGAGAGAGAGAGAGAGAGAGAGAGAGAGAGAGAGAGAGAGAGAGAGAGAGAGAGAGAGAGAGAGAGAGAGAGAGAGAGAGAGAGAGAGAGAGAGAGAGAGAGAGAGAGAGAGAGAGAGAGAGAGAGAGAGAGAGAGAGAGAGAGAGAGAGAGAGAGAGAGAGAGAGAGAGAGAGAGAGAGAGAGAGAGAGAGAGAGAGAGAGAGAGAGAGAGGGGGTTCTCACGACGTGTGGACAATGGAGAATTAAAGTCAATTGAGCCAATGAAAGCTGTCCCACGGCTGCCTCCAACTTTACACCTATTTCCTTCAAGTGTTTTGATCAGTATTAAATAAACTACACAAGTGTAAATTATTTACGCTAAATACACTACTAAGGAAAGGCTTTGAAAGTAACTGACGTATATACCTTTACCTTTGAAGAGTTTCGAGAGTATCTACTCTCTGAGCCCGGCCATGGGCCAGGCTCGTCAAACCACAGTTCTTTTTAGCTTTGAAGATAACTGAGGTAAAATTAATTTTCTTAGATTGTTAATAAGCTGATGTATGATAATAGTTCTTAGTGTATGAAATAAATGTAGGAACTCGGACCTTCATCGGTGGTATCGGCTAATTTTGGTTGTATCGGTATCGGCCTAAAATGAAGTACAGGTATCGGTAAAGATTTTGATATCGTCCCATCCCTAGTAAAAACTAAAGTAAATAACTGAGAGAGAGTGATAGAGAGAGAGAGAGAGAGAGAGAGAGAGAGAGAGAGAGAGAGAGAGAGAGAGAGAGAGAGAGAGAGAGAGAGAGAGAGAGAGAGAGATGGCTCCAGCTTCATCCTGTTCCCTACTTGTATGTTTCATAACAATAAAAATGCTTTCAAATGAACTTATGAATCCTTAAGTTGTCAATAGCTGTCAATAAAGTTAGGGATTCTTAAACTAACAGTGTCAAACCCTGTGTAAAAGAGAGAGAGAGAGAAGACTAAGTCTATTTATGTGTTTCCTTATGATATTTTGCTGTGTGGAGTGATTGTATTGATCACATACATCTGATATACCTTAAAAGTGCACATGTGCATATATTGGCTGGTAGGTAGGGCTATTGCTTCTACTTATGACAATACAAATATAGCCTGGAAAATAATTTTATGTTGAAATACCAACATACTGCCATAAATGTGTCCTCAAACACCTTAACTACTGGGAACGCTTGGAAGCACTTGATTTGTACTCAATGGAGCACAGGCGAGAGAGATGCATCATAATTTACACCTGGAAAATCCTAGAGGGACTAGTTCCTAATCTGCACACAGGAATTACTCCCTACGAAAGCAAAAGACTTGGCAGGCGGTGCAAACCTTCTCCCCCATTGAAGAGTAGGGGCACCATTGGTACATTAAGAGAGAATAAGTGTCCGGGGTCCAAGACTGTTAAACAGCCTCCCACCAGGCATAAGGGGAATTACCAAAGGACCCCTGGCTGCCTTCAGGAGGGAGCTGGACAGATATCTAAAGTCAGAGCTGAATCAGCCGGGCTGTGGTTCGTATTTCGGACTGCGTGCGGCAGCCAGTAACAGCCTGGTTGATCAGGCCCTGATCGACCGGGAGGCCTGGTCATGGACCGGGCCGCGGGGGCGTTGATCCCCGGAATACCCTCCAGGTAGACTCTTGCAGCCCTTAACACAACGTCATTCATGCAGCAGCAAGACTGTGCCAGTATATCTACTGAACAAGTATACACTCATACACTCGCAACACAGGAAGTATCTTGCTTCCCCATAAACACCACTGCTACCACCAACACCACTGTTATCACCAACACCACTGTTACCACCAACACCACTGCTACCACCAACACCACTGTTATCACCAACACCACTGTTATCACCAACACCACTGTTACCACCAACACCACTGCTACCACCAACACCACTGTTATCACCAACACCACTGTTATCACCAACACCACTGTTATCACCAACACCACTGTTACCACCAACACCACTGTTACCACCAACACCACTGTTACCACCAACACCACTGT
Source organism: Cherax destructor (assembly GCA_009830355.1). Classification (NCBI taxonomy): domain Eukaryota; kingdom Metazoa; phylum Arthropoda; class Malacostraca; order Decapoda; family Parastacidae; genus Cherax; species Cherax destructor. Next base: position 55,290 of record WNWK01009726.1, read on the forward strand.
TACCACCAACACCACTGTTATCACCAACACCACTGTTATCACCAACACCACTGTTATCACCAACACCACTGCTACCACCAACACCACTGTTATCACCAACACCACTGTTACCACCAACACCACTGCTACCACCAACACCACTGTTATCACCAACACCACTGTTACCACCAACACCACTGCTACCACCAACACCACTGTTATCACCAACACCACTGTTATCACCAACACCACTGTTACCACCAACACCACTGTTACCACCAACACCACTGTTACCACCAACACCACTGTTATCACCAACACCACTGTTATCACCAACACCACTGTTATCACCAACACCACTGCTACCACCAACACTACTGCTACCACCAGCACCACTGTTATCACCAACACCACTGTTATCACCAACACCACTGTTATCACCAACACCACTGTTATCACCAACACCACTGCTACCACCAACACTACTGCTACCACCAACACCACTGTTACCACCAACACCACTGTTACCACCAACACCACTGCTACCACCAACACCACTGCTACCACCAACACCACTGTTACCACCAACACCACTGCTACCACCAACACCACTGCTACCACCAACACCACTGCTACCACCAACACCACTGTTATCACCACCAACACCACTGCTACCACCAACACCACTGCTACCACCAACACCACTGCTACCACCAACACCACTGCTACCACCAACACCACTGTTACCACCAACACCACTGCTACCACCAACACCACTGCTACCACCAACACCACTGCTACCACCAACACCACTGCTACCACCAACACCACTGCTACCACCAACACCACTGTTACCACCAACACCACTGCTACCACCAACACCACTGCTACCACCAACACCACTGCTACCACCAACACCACTGTTACCACCAACACCACTGCTACCACCAACACCACTGCTATCACCAACACCACTGCTACCACCAACACCACTGTTATCACCACCAACACCACTGCTACCACCAACACCACTGCTATCACCAACACCACTGCTACCACCAACACCACTGCTACCACCAACACCACTGTTACCACCAACACCACTGTTACCACCAACACCACTGCTACCACCAACACCACTGCTACCACCAACACCACTGCTACCACCAACACCACTGTTATCACCACCAACACCACTGCTACCACCAACACCACTACTACCACCAACACGACTGCTACCACCAACACGACTGCTACCACCAACACCACTGCTACCACCAACACCACTGCTACCACCAACACCACTGCTACCACCAACACCACTGCTACCACCAACACCACTACTACCACCAACACCACTGCTACCACCAACACCACTGCTACCACCAACACCACTGCTACCACCAACACCACTGCTACCACCAACACCACTGCTACCATCAACACCATCATCTCTCCCAGATTAGATTGACAGATTTCAACATTGTATGAGTCCTATCTTCAGATATGGAATATGACAGGGAAACAACATTGTTTTCACTGAGGAACACGGTAGCAGCACATTGCTGAGGTAATTAGTAGGGATATGCCAAAGTATCGGTATCGGTGGGTATCGGCAATTTGTACTGTATTGGTATCAGCGAAAAACTCGAAACTAGCAGATACTTTTAAAATATTATCATACAACACACACACACACACACACACACACACACACACACACACACACACACGATATAGCTCTTGGAGAAGGGAGAGAGAGTGGACCTAGAAGTGACCAGCGAAGAGGGGGCAGGAGCTATGAATCGACCCCTGCAACAATATATATGCAAGTACACTATCGCCAAGTGCCTTTGACAACAACTAAGACAGTAGACCAAAAAATGAGTAATAACATTGTCAACTCAGAGAAATTAAGTTATTCAGTATATTTAACCTTCCTGTATTATTTAATATCAACGCTGTAATAAGAATTCCCTTATATACTGAACAAAGTCATTATAATTTTAATAAAAATACAGGAAAAGTACCGGTATCGGTCGCAAATTGGGTATTGGTGTCTGTATCGGCAAAAATTTGGTATCGTCCCATCACTAGTACCTAGCTTTGCTAAATAAAATAAAAACCATACATCACTACCATCAGCAACACTACAACTACCACCAGCACACTTGTGTCAGTGTTCATGATGGTGTGAGGACACACACGACCACCTGCCAAGTCTCGCTGACACAATAAGAAACATCAACACCTGGCAATAACAACACAGGGACAAGGGTATATACATAGAGGTGTGTTTCTCTCAGTTTATATACATATAGGTGTAGTATACAGTAAGGGAATGACAAAATATCGCTATCGGTTGTATTAGCCTAGAATCGGTATCGGTAAAATGTTGGTATTGTCCCATCCCTAGTATATTTCTCAATGTATATACAGTAGGTGTGGATCTTTCAGTGTATATACAGACAGGTGAACGTAATGCATAAACAGAGGTCATACACTGCCGCATAAAACCAATAAAACATCTAAACTAGTGGAAAGAACAAGATAGAGGTACCTGCTAATATATACATGGAAGATATTTGAAGGCCTCGTCCCTAACCTGCACACATATATAATGACTTACTCGATTGAAAGATAAGGGAAAAAGTGTAGAATAAACACAATGAAGAACAGGAAGTGCCATGGGTAAAATTAAAGACTCTTCAACCAGATATCAATAATACTGTCAGAACAGAGTTAAAAGTTCTCACGAAGAAGCTGAACGGTTTCCTTCCACAAATGATGGGTTGTGGTGACTATGTGGGCCTGCGGGCCGCTAGTGCAAACACCTTGTTGACCAGGCAGTCAACAGGAAAACCTGGATTTAGGTCGGGTTGAGGGGGCTGAAGTGCCCTCAAAACCGGTCACAGGTAAAATCGAAGGTTTATACACGTTCGTTTTTTCTGGTAAGTGGGGCTGTCTTTCGAAAAATAGGGATACAATGTATATTAACTTCATTAGATTACTAAAAAACTGTGTTAATTAGAGACCAAGCTTAGCGTCGATGTAATCTGTGATAGCACTCATGTTGTGAACCAACATAAGTGACCCTCCAGTGTTGCAGATGGGTACACTAAATTTAACTTTCTGCCGTCACAGAATGAGGTAATTTATGTTAAGTTACTTTATACAAAAAAAAAAATAACTACAAATAAGCAAACTTACAAAAACAGGCAGCGATACGTCTGGCATCGAGGTGGCTGACGAAAAATAAGGAACGTTATAATATGAACGTTTATCTTAGTACAAGAAAAAATTAATATTATCGAACGGCAACTTAATTTAACATTATCTAGTTGTAGAATCTCCTGTATACTGCTGTAGAAATGCTGCTAAGTTTAGTTACAATGTTCGCACAATATGTATTTTTTATATTAATTTTAGACAGAAAGTCGCTGGAGAGGAAGAATAAGTTAAGAGTGAGGTGTGTGACCTCTGGCATACAAGTGGGTGGTAGCAACCTCGGTCAACAACTAGCCTTCACACACTACCCGCCCACCTTAAAACACTACTAGTGTACCCACACTACACTCTCATTACCCACTTTAAAACACCACCAGTGTCACCAGCTTCAATAATTAAAGAGACAAACTTACCCCCCCAGTGTTGTGGGAAAGTAGACCTCTCTAATTACGCCTCAATGATCAAACCATGAGGACTTAATGTTGGAATGTAGAACTATTGTGGGCAATAGTACTAATCTACATGAATATAAACCCATATGGGTCATACAGAACAAGAAATGGTGCAGGCTCGAACCTCCGTCTGATAATTTGGCTCGCCAAATTATCAGACAATTATTGCAATTACTAGAAGGTTTAGTATGAGGTAAGGCAGGGTAACACCTCGTACCTTGTAAAACACTGATGCTGGTTACATGTTAGTCTATTCACATCGCAAGTTGTAGCCATTTTGTAGCCCTTTTGACCTTTTCTAATTCATCCGTTTTTTTTGCTAGGGGTGACCACCACATAACCACTACATATTCCAATTTTCGTTTAATATATGTTGTCAGCAGCTTTTCAGAATTTTTCCTTCAACAAAGTTGAAAGCTACATTATAATTCGCCAGATTATATGATTTGTTAGTAATAGCTCCTAGGCCCCTTTCTCTGTCTCATACTTTCAGTATTTGTTACGCAGTCTATATTCTGCATGTGGCACGATTCCTCCCACTTTCTTTAATGTATCATGTAACTTTAACTGTCATTATCCGTCATCCTGCAGACATTTACGTAGTCCATTTTATTATTAACTTTGCGAAAGATTTTTGCATCCACAAACACAGTTAAATAGTCTTTATTCCGTTCAGTTAGCTATATAACTAAAAAAAAAAAAGCATTAGGGCAAGTACGGAGCCTTGTGACTCCATTGTTTGTGTGTGTTTGTGCGCGCGCGCGCGTAAGAAGAGGCATTCATTCCATGTAAAATCTTCGGAAAAAAAAAAAAAACATACGTCTAACATTAAGATGCAAGTTACAATAAACATTCAGTTAACTCTAAAATTCAAAAGGGTTAAGTATATCGTCTTGTCTTCATAATGCTCTAGCAAACAAAGTTTTCTTTAAGTCAAGGCCGTGGACGTCTACCTCAGTTGTGAATCCTCTACGTTACCAAACGTTAAGTTACTGCTATCTTAAATTACGTTATATTACGATAGGTTTCATTAATGTCGCGTAATTTTGTTTTGATTCTGAATTATCTAAAACTGCACTAACCCTCAGTTGATGATCGTGGTCTTATGTTTGTTTGTAAGAAATTTTGGTTAATGTGGACTAAATTAAATGTCTGACGGGGAAGACTTGAGCACTGAGACAACTTGAGCACTGAGACAACTTAAGCACTGAGACAACTTGAGCACTGAGACAACTTTAGAACTGAAGCTTCGCGCCTGACACTCGAACATAAAACACCTGATAACATTATCTATATATTATCAGTTAAAAGATACTGTGAACATATACGTGGTGATGGTCTGACACACACCGTGTTGTTCACAACATAAATATATAGTTTTCTACCTTTCGGGGTCAGTGCTTCGCTATATCAACAACAACAACAGAAACAATCTTAGTAGGGAGAAGGCAGTATTCTTAAGAGATGTCTGCATCATGACCACTAACTAGTCGACTCCCAAAATAGTAATAATGTCTAGTTGATCTATGATAATATATACACTAGCACGGGGAGTTACCAGCACACTCAAGTGTCTTTAAGAGGCAACTTGATAAGTTCCTCATGTCAACTCTAGGGCTGTGGTACACACATTAAACTCCGTCTTGTTCTCACCAACAGCCTGACTGATGAGGCCAACAAAAGGGAGACCTGGTGTGGGACCTTACATAGGGCTAGGCTTTAAGCTGAGCTGAGGTAGCGTAATTATTCGTAGCCTGTAAATGAGCTGAGGTAGCGTAATTATTCGTAGCCTGTAAATGAGCTGAGGTAGGGTAACAGCTCGTAGCCGGTAAACTCAAGAGTACATAAAACAATACCTTCACCTCACATAAGTATATAAACGTTCCGCCCACCAGAGGTTTTATCAGTTGATAAAGCCAATAGTGAGCGAAACGTCTCTGATAAAGACACCCAGGCGTTGCACCCATGTTTACATCAATAGTGCTGACAAATTTCAAATTACTGTGTGATTTGTTTGACCAGACAGCTTAGATATGGAACTCTTACTAATGGAGTCGCTAGATTTTTCCACCGAAGTGGCTAGTTTATTGTGCACTCGATATCCATCCTGTGAAGGGTAGCGCAAGAGCATATGGATACACAAAAGACTAGGGACTAGGCCCCAAAAGGGTTTACATCTATCGGATATAATTATATCTACAGTTCACTTACCTGTTACAAGCAAATTTAGGAAATTTGCTTAATATATATGGTATCTTATTTTCATTAATAAGAAAGGAGTCGTTAGAGACAGCAATTAACATGATTATGGTGTCATTCATAATAGGAAGTGGTGTTGTTATTTAAGTGTGACGCTGAGTAGCGTAACTTCAATAACAATATTTGTTACTTAAGTGTGACGATGAGAGTAGAGTAACATCAGTAATAATGTGGAGGTGAGTACAGGTTTGCAGGCGTGGCCACCAGCTTAGGTTGATGGCCGCGGAGGCTGCCAACACCAGCCATCACAATACTACCAACACTAATACCACCAACCACCACAACACATAAGAACATATGAAAGGAGGAACACTGCAGCAGGCCTGTTGGCCCATACTAGGCAGGTCCTTCACATTCCATCCCACTAACAGAATATTTGTTCAACCCAATCTTCAATGCTACTAAACACTAATACCACCAACCACCACAACACTGGCAACACTAATACCACCATCCACCACAACACTGCCAACACTAATACCACCAACCACCACAACACTGCCAACACTAATACCACCAACCACCACAACACTGCCAACACTAATACCACCAACCACCACAACACTGCCACACTAATACTACCAACCATCACAACACTGCCAACACTAACATTACCAACCATCACAACACTGCCAACACTAATACCACCAACCACCACAACACTGCCAACACTAATACCACCAACCACCACAACACTGCCAACACTAATACCACTAACCACCACAACACTGCCAACACTAATACCACTAACCACCACAACACTGCCAACACTAATACTACCAACCATCACAACACTGCCAACACTAACATTACCAACCACCAGCCTTTACAACACTACCAACTACCACAACACTGCCAACACTACCACTACCAACATTCAAATAAAACCACGACACAACACAAATGTTCCACATTTGCATCTTCTCTGTCGTTGCAACTTACAGCTGTGGATCAGCTAGACATGGTTCCCTGGATCATCGCCCCTGCGGCCCGATCCCAGATTGACCTGATCAGCCGCCTGCTGCTGGCTCGCTGTACACAATCTGACTATTATTTATTTTGATTTAAACTGTCACAGGTAGAAAGCGTTAGAATACAAACGGTGTATAGTATTTTGAGGACACTGTTTAAGGTTACCAGCTCTCAAGACAAAATATAACTCGGGGTCACTGTGAGTCGACATTTCAGTTCTATGCTGGAGGCTACAAATGCAAATATAAATGACTTGTGACTCTGGAAATGTCACAGAAACCTCCTTTAGTGCCTCAAATTTTTTTTTCTGCAACTGTAAAGGTGTGTGGCGACACATGGCAACTGCCACTGGTGGTGGGTTGCCAGCTTCCAAGCCATTCTGTCATCGCCAGTGATTAACGTTCACATTTTAACGTTGCGTGTTTATTTTTCACCACTACCTCGTTACCAGACGTATCGCGGTCGTTTTTTTAATTTATCTTTGGTTAAACCCAACCCAACGAAACCTAACCTAAATAACTGACCCTAAATTAACCAATCACCCAAAACAAAGAAATATGAAGGAAGCAGCTGCAACGCAACACAGGTGGTAATACCAAAGTATTATCATGGTTGTAATTAGATCAAGGTTATATTACAATGCTTCTTGTTAAGATATCAACCTAAATATTTATTCATCATATTACGCTACAACAATTCAGTCGACAGTTATTTTAAATACGCACCTCAGAGCTTATCTAAATATTAAATTAAATTTTTTCCAATACTAATGTTTAACTTTTAGAAGCTGGCTTGGAAAAAATTCTCACTTTTTCAAATTTTAGTAATTAACAAATATACAATTTTAGTTAAGAATAAACATAAGCTTAGTTCTAAAATTCTCATATTTCCATGAGTAAACTTTTGAACAGAGAAGTTCATTGCTCAGCCTTGAACAAAGGAACATTTGTCGTATCTACAGTGAAGAATACTGAACCTGTGTGATATTTACCCTGAACAAACACCTGTGTCACAAGTGTCAGTCTTGCCCAGGAGCTCATGTCCTGTGTGTTAACACAGTAACAGAGCACCAGGCGTTCTTAGAGTTCTTAATATCACAACTAGATACAGCATAGTGTACGGCCACTCTGACCTCTACACAGGTTACAGCACCCACTGTGTTGACCTAACACCCATTACACTGGATTGGGTTTTACTGTTGCACAGTATGTGTTTTCCAGTGGCACTTTATCACACTATCAGTCTTAACTAGAAGACTAGTAGAGCGATGAGGATATCGTTGAATATTCCGCTACGAGTTCAGTTGCTACGGCAGCTTTAAAGGTTACCATAAAGCTGGCAACCTTCGTGGACGGGCTCAACACTCCAGCAACACCTAGATTGATTTCAGTTTGCTAGCTAAAACCTTAATTACTGCAATGAGAGGCAGGCATTAACACGCGTTCACTGTTACTTGTTAAGCCTCAGAGTAACCATGATAGCCTCGTACAAACACATCTTCAAGTTAATGCAGCTCCTCATGAGTCTTCATCCAGCTTTATTACCAATGTTAAGTCAAGACAGTAACTATAGGCTCTCGCTTCCTTGCACTTCCCTACCTCGGGTCATATCTTCATAATCTACAAGTACAGTCAACTCTCTCATCAAGCTCCTCTATATAGTGATTTTTTTTTTGTAAATGTGGTTGAAAAAGTGCATCCAAAATTGATTAGAACATGGGAAAAGCCTTCATAGTACATAATATTAAATTTTCGATGTACTTTTTCAATCGCAATCATGAAAAAATGAACTAAATAAGAGAGGTGATTGTACACACACATTACCTGTGACAGGTATCAAGTGTTTTTCTCTGATCTCGCAGTAGACTGAGTTAATGGCTGAAGTGTATCCATGAGTGTTCTCACGTGCCAGCAGCACCAGCAGGTGCCATCTATATTAGTGGCACCTCAGACTTTCTTGTCGTAGAAGTGTCACTCTCTAGCATTCTAATCATCACTACAAGTGAACAGACAAGACTAAACAAAAGATACATTGATGATCTTTAATCAGCTGTTATATTTAAAAACCAAAATAAAGTAGTCATGTATGACATAAAATACATAAGTAAAAAACTCACAACTTATAAACATAAGAGTACACACACAGTTACATTAATAAACGTTAACATAACTAACAGTAACACTAACGCAGCTGCATTAACACCAACAAACACAGTTACACTATCAAACATAGCTACACTAACACGCAGTTACACTAACATAGCTACACTAACACACGCAGTTACACTAACAAACATAGCTACACTAACAAACAGTTACACTAACAAACATAGCTACACTAACAAACACAGTTACACTAACAAACACAGTTACACTAACAAACATAGCTACACTAACAAACACAGTTACACTAACAAACACAGTTACACTAACAAACATAGCTACACTAACAAACACAGTTACACTAACAAACATAGCTACACTAACAAACACAGTTACACTAACAAACACAGTTACACTAACAAACATAGCTACACTAATAAACACAGTTACACTAACAAACATAGCTACACTAACAAACAGTTACACTAACATAGCTACACTAACAAACACAGTTACACTAACAAACACAGTTACACTAACAAACATAGCTACACTAACAAACACAGTTACACTAACAAACACAGTTACACTGACAAACATAGCTACACTAATAAACACAGTTACACTAACAAACATAGCTACACTAACAAACAGTTACACTAACATAGCTACACTAACAAACACAGTTACACTAACAAACACAGTTACACTAACAAACATAGCTACACTAACAAACACAGTTACACTAACAAACATAGCTACACTAACATAGCTACACTAACATAGCTACACTAACAAACACAGTTACACTAACAAATAGCTACGCTAACAGTTACACTAACAAACGCAGTTACACTAACAAACGCAGTTACACTAACAAACAGTTACATTAACACAGTTACACTAACAAAATTACACTAACACATATTTGCACTAACACGACCTATGCTAACCCTAACCCATGCTGTGCTAACCCATGCTGTGCTAACCCATGCTGTACTAATCCATGTTATGCTAACCCATGCTGCACTAATCCATGCTATGCTAACCCATGCTGTACTAATCCATGCTATGCTAACCCATGCTGTACTAACCTATGCTGTGCTAATCCATGCTATGCTAACCCATGCTGTACTAACCTATGCTGTGCTAACCCATGCTGTACTATCCTATGCAGTATTAACCCATGCTGTGCTAACTCATGCTGTGTCAACCTATGCTGTGCTAACCCATGCTGTACTAACCCATGTTGTGCCAACCCATGCTGTGCCAACCCATGCTGTGCCAACCCATGCTGTACTAACTTATGGTGTACCAACCCATTCTGTGCCAACCCATGCTGTGCCAATCCATGCTGTATTAACCTATGGTGTACCAACCCATTCTGTACTAACCAATGGTGTACCAACCCATGCTGTACTAACCTATGATGTACTAACCTATGCTGTACTAACCCATGCTGTGCTAACATGCTGTGTAAACCCATGCTGTGCTAACATGCTGTGTTAACCCATGCTGTGCCAACACATTCTGTGTTAACCCATGCTGTGCTAACCCATGCTGTGCCAACTCATGCTGTGCCAACTCATGCTGTGCTAACATGCTGTGCTGACACATGTGCTAACATGCTGTGCTAACACATTCTGTGCTAACACATGCTGTGCTAACACATGCTGTGCTGACACATGCTGTACTAACCCATGCTCTGCTAGCACATGTGCTAACCCATGCTCTGCTAGCACATGTACTAACCCATGCTCTGCTAGCACATGTGCTAACCCATGCTCTGCTAGCACATGTGCTAACCCATGCTCTGCTAGCACATGTGCTAACCCATGCTGGCGAGAGAACAACACAACAATAAAAAGTAATTAAAAGAAGTGCTTCATCACTTACTGAGCAGTGTTACCATCTTATATACAGTGTTACCACCTTATATACAGTGTTACCATATTATATACAGTGTTACCATCTTATATACAGTGTTACCATCTTATATACAGTGTTACCATCTTATATACAGTGTTACCATCTTATATACAGTGTTACCACCTTATATACAGTGTTACCATATTATATACAGTGTTACCATCTTATATACAGTGTTACCATCTTATATACAGTGTTACCATCTTATATACAGTATTACCATCTTATATACAGTGTTACCATCTTATATACAGTGTTACCATCTTATATACAGTGTTACCATCTTATATACAGTGTTACCATCTTATATACAGTGTTACCATCTTATTTACAGTGTTACCACCTTATATACAGTGTTACCACCTTATATACAGTGTTACCATATTATATACAGTGTTACCACCTTATATACAGTTTTACCACATTATCTACAGTACAGTTACCATTTTATTTGCAGTGTTACCAGCTTATCTACAGTAGAGTTACCATTTTATTTGCAATGTTACCAGCTTATCTACAGTAGGGTTACCATTTTATCTGCAGTGTTACCATCTTATTTATAGTACAGTTACCAGGTTATGCTCTTATCTTCAGTAGAGTTACCATTTTATCTACGATGTTACTATGTCTATGTAACCATATTGTCTACATTGTTACTATCAAATGCAGATTCACACACACACACACACACACACACACACACACACATACAATGTGTGCATGTACTCACCTAATTGTGGTTGCAGGGGTCGATTCATAGGTCCTGGTCCCGCCTCTTGTGTGTGTGGTGTGTGTGTGTGTGTGTGTGTGTGTGTGTGTGTGTGTGTGTGTATGTGTTGTGTGTGTGTGTGTGTGTGTGTGTGTGTGTGTGTGTGTGTACGTACTTACGTGCACACGCCGCCACTAGGACTCACCTTTGTCACCAAATTTCTGAAACACAAGAAGTATTCAATTAGAAACAAAGTTCAACTCAGGTGTTGATGAGGTAGACAATGATAACAAAAACTTTGGTTACTGTGTGATCAGTTCCTTCAGTAAATACTCAGGACAATAAGTGAAGTTAGCAGAGTACCAACCAGCAGCCTTGCGCGCGCGCACACAGGAAGCAGATTGTTTGATTATTCAAGCAATAAATGTATTGTTTGGGGTGCAGGAGACTGCCCTCCAGGGTCTGGGAGCACTCTCCAAAAAGTCTAGAAGACAAGCACGGGCAAGTTGACACAAGCACATCCTCCACGGTGGAAGTGAAGAATAGAAACAACGTCTTCATGTAAACCTCGAAGATCCTTGATGGAGGTCAACACTCTCAGACAACAACACTGGTGGTTCATGACAATCATGACACCTGACACAGGTGACTGTAACAACACTGGTGTTTCATAACAGTCATGATACATATGTTTTACATTACAGTAACGTATGGTACTTGTTAAAGTCTGGGTATTAGGTACTTGATGAAGCCTAGGTACTAGGTACTTGTTAAAGTCTGGGTATTAGGTACTTGACAAAGCCTGGTTACTAGGTGCTTGATAAAGCCTGGGTATTTGGTACTTGATAAACCCTAGGTACTAGGTACTTGTTAGTCTGGGTACTAGGTACTAGTTAAGGTCTGGGTATTAGGTACTTGCTAAAGTTTGGGTACTAGGTACTTGCTAACGTCTGGGTACTAGGTACTTGATAAAACCTCGCGTAGGTGAAATATCGTGATAATAAATGTCTCATTTTGCTGTATCTTTTTTATCATTTCTGAGCCCAGTTGTGACTTGATAATGGCCGAGGATAGATGGTTCAAGACGGATGGTTCAAGACGGCTGGTTCAGCTTCCTCTATTAAGTGCCGGGCTTTGAGGACTGGTTAGCACCGCCATACTTCCACCACTTGTCACAGTGTTCCGCTGCATGCTGGGCAGCCTCTTATAAATAACAATAATTATTTTTAAAGCACCTTTTGGTACATGTCTGCCGTGTATCATGATAATTATTAACAGTTTGTTATAGACGCTTCCTCCATGTTCCATTGTTTCCTAAATATTAAGGCCACACCCTCTTCCTTACTTTCCTCATATGTTAATTTCTTGGATATAATGGAATTAGTTATCATCCTCGCACTCAACTAATTACAGTCACCTGGTTGTACTCACCTAGTAGTATCTAAAGGGATGTGAGGGGTCTGTGTGCGAGGGGTGTGTACTCACCTATTTGTACTCGCCTATTTGTGGTTGCAGGGGTCGAGACTCAGCTCCTGGCCCCCGCCTCTTCACTGATCGCTACTAGGTCATCTCTCTCCCTGTTCCATGAGCGTTATCATACCTCGTCTTAAAATTATGTATGGTTCGTGTGTGTTAGTTACCATTTTGTCCTAGGCACATGTCGATTAGACACTAGGCCTGTTGTATGTATGTGTGTGTATATGTGTGTGTGTGTGTGTGTAACGAAACACTTCGAAATGTTTCGGCCCCGCCGGGAATTGAACCCGGGCCCTCCGTGCGTGAAGCAAGAGCGCTAGCCACCATGCCATCGGGGCGTGTGTGTGGGGGGTTGTAAGGGGTGTGTGGGGTGTTAAGGATGTGAAAGGGGGTGTGGGGGTGTAAAGGGTGTGCGGGGGTGTGAGGGGGGTGTGAGGGGGTGTGGGGTATAATTGGTGTGTGAGGGGTGTGTGGGGTGTAAAGGGTGTGAGGGGGTGGGGTATAAATGGTGTGTGAGGGGTGTGTGGGATATAATTGGTGTGTGAGGGGGTGTGTGGGGTGTAAAGGGTGTGTGAGGGGGTGTGGGGGTTGGTGGGTTGATGAGGGGTGAGTAATTCCATTTTTGTAGATACATAATAGAGTCAGTTTGTATTGGTCCAACTCTTTAATAACTTTAAGGTATAAATGTATAAACATTTACAAGTGTGTCAGCACAAACTTCCTCTTGGAACACATTCCAGCCACCACCACCCACCTCGCTCATCAAAACATACAGTATTGGTTCAGCCAGCTAGGCTTCTTTCTTATTTTTGGATAAACTGTTTAATAATATTTTTATGCATTGTCTTTACTTCTTTTAAATCCAATGCAACACTTCATTTCAAATAGCCTCTTTTGGAACTGCTTCAGTTATAATTATATAATATAGTCCATCATATATATTTATGTTCATTTACTTAGGTCATTTATTACATAAATAATCTTTGATTGTATATTGTAAGACGTACAACGAGTGGTGAGGAGGTGCAAAAGGATAGTGAATGAGTGACTATTAAACAAAATAAATTCTGAATTGAATAATATATAAGTTGAGAAAGTCTGGGGAGAAAATGGACTTGGCAGTTAAAAACGAAAGAGAGGGAATGTTAAATGGAGAGAATAGAGCCTGATGGATGTTAGATGGAGAGAATAGCCTGAGTTACTAAATATTGATGGTGAAAGGGAGATGGTAATTTTATGCACTGCGCAGGGAAGAATAATATTTCGTAAGAGTGAGGAGCCAGAGGCGAGTGTGTGGGAAGTGCGTAAGGCAGTGAGTGGCCAGAATGAAAGGAGGGTAAAGAAGCTGCGACAGATGGGATTAAGACTAAGATATTAAAAACAGATGGTGATGTAATTTAGGAGTGGTTGGTGAATCTGTTCAATATAAATGCATGTAATAAGAGAAATTACCTAACGATTAGCAGAGAGCATGCATAGTATATTTGTAGAAGAGGGAAATGAGACTAAGAAAAATGTAATAATTATTGGGGTATAAGTCTGTTGAGTATACCGGGTAAGGAATATTGAAGAATTGTTGCTTAAACAGTTTGGGGTAACGCAGAAAGCAGTACTGGAGAGGAACATGGAGGGTATAGGAAGGGATGTGTGGAACAGGCGCTTACGTTGCAGCATCTAAGTGAACACTACTTAAAGGTAACGAACCTTAAGTTGCAATTATGTTTTTAGAAAAGGCATATGATAGGACGGACAGGCAAGCACGTGGGCGATGTTACAAATGTATGGAATAGATAGTAGGTTCCTAAAAAAAAGTAAAGAGTTTTATGAGGATAGCGAGACTCGGGTTACGGTATGTAGTACAGATTGAGATTTTCCGGTAAAAGTAGGCCTTAGACAGGGATGTGTGATGTCACCATAGTTGTTAAACATATTTATCAATGAGGTTGTAAAAGAAGTGAATGATAGGGTTTTGGGGAAAGATGTGGGATTAAAAGAGAGTGAATCTGATACGAAGTGAGAGATTTCACAATTGCACTTTGCTGCTGACACAGTTCTTTTGAGATTCCGAAGAGAAGTTGCAATGGTTAGTGAAGGAATTAGGGAGAGTATGTAAAGAAACTAAAAATTAACATAGAAAAGAGAAAAGTGGTGAGAGTAACAAAAAATTTAAGTAGTGAACTGGAGAAACAAAAGTATTTAGATACTTGGAAGTCTCCTTGTTAGCAGACGGTTCGCCTCGTATATGAAAGATGAGGCAAACGATGAAATAGATGAAGGGAAAAAATTGGGTCGAGAAGTGGGGCATCTGTGAAAAGAAAAGACGTTTAAATATTAGGACAAAATGAAGAATGTACCAAGGTATAGTGGTACTCTGGTACTTTGTATGGTGTAAGGTACAGACATTGCAGCGAAGAGGATACTAGAGGAAGAGATGTGTTTTGAAGTAATGTCTGGTGTGTATATTATGCAGAGAATTCAGAGTGTAGAAATTAGAAGTCGAAGGGATGGGACCACTTGTCAAGGTGGTTTGGGTATGTAGAGAATATATAGCAGAATACAATGACTAAAAAGGTGCATAAATGTGGGATGGAAGGAAGGAGGGTTAGGGGCCGTCCCTGGAGGGTTAGGGGCCGTCCCTGGAGGGTTAGGGGCCGTCCCTGGAAGGTTGGGGCGAGGGGAGGATAAAGGTTATGAGAGCCAGAGCATCCAGCAAGCTTGTTTGAGTGCCACAGATCGAAGTAGAAATAAGTGTTTATGGTTTGACATGCTGTTTGAAAGTAAGATACATTTACGAAGGGGTTCAGGAAAAACCGGCTACCTGGACTTCATTCCTGGAGGTGGGAAGTACAGCGACAGTACTCTGAAAGAAGGCTGGGGATGTTGCGGTTCAGGTCATTGGAACTGTGATGTCTGCACAAATCTGGCAAGATGAATGATGTTGAAAAATATTCCCTTTTATTTTTAGGTCACCTTGGTGAGAGACAGACGGTTTAGTTAAAAAAATATTCCAAGTGGATATAAATGAAGTTTTAAAATTTCGTCACATTTTCCAGTCAGAGAGTATCTTGGATGAACCTTGTTAACTTCTCTCACTGCAGATGACCTCTCTAGAACAGAGGGCCTAGGATGGACGCATATTGACCTCTCTTACTAGAGTTGCCTCTTTAATATGATGGTAGATAAAAAACTTAATAGAGTATGTATTTTAGTTCATATCACTTATTGTTCGTGCTAGGTTCACAGTTCACCACAAACACACACACACACACACATATACAAACAGGGTCACACTACGTGCAGGAATTCTACACACTACAAGCTAGAGCCAAGACACTTTCCTGCTGCTCCTTAAACACACTCCCAAAAATAACTAAGTGTTCACACACACACACACACACACACACACGTAGTGTCTGGGGTAGTCCAACTCAAACACCGGCTATATTATTATTTACGATTATATATATATATATATATATATATATATATATATATATATATATATATATATATATATATATATATGAGAGATTTGTTAAGAAAAGAGAGATGGCAGCAGCAGAAGTGTGAGAAACTTGACTGGTTTCAGGGATTTTTCCGCCTCGCAGCCTGGTCTCAGAATAGGCTTCATTGCTGATTGCCTGCTCAACCAGGCTGTTACTTTAGCAACCCGCTGGTCAAACAACAAACAACGAGAGTTTGAGACGGTTGGGTTTGCAAGGTTTTCAATGCAATGTTCGATTTTCGAAAAATGAACTTTAAACTACCGCGAAGTTGCATCTGGTGGTTTATATAAAAAAAATAACTACATTTCGATTTTCGATTTTCACTGTTAAAACTTCGATTACATTAATTGTGGTGACAAGCAGTCCTGTGGTTTACTTTTTTGGGTCGCATTTACTTTTTTGGGGTCGCATCTAAGAAATCAGTATCGAGGAATCAAGGTGCCTGTGAAAACTGCAAACACTGCATTACATTCAATACGGGTCGACAAATTTCAATCTATTTTACGCTTCGGAGGAAAAATAAAAAGTTACTTCACTCTATGGTCTTTGTGTTGATGAAAACGAATATGTCCATCATAACAAACGACTGGCTAAAGGAAATTGCATGTATTTTTTTTTAAACTATTACGCATTATGCCTAAAGGAAATTTTATATATATATATATATATATATATATATATATATATATATATATGTGTGTGTGTGTGTGTGTGTGTGTGTGTGTGTGTGTGTGTGTATGTATATCTTAAGATATGCATATGTACGTATGCATGTAGGTATGCGAGTATGCATGTATGGAAGAATGTATGTACACCTGTGATATATCTATTTAAAGACAATGAAAAGAATATAAGAGGTTATCAAAGTACGTAAGAATAAAGAACAAGATACTAGAACAATTAGCAAGATGAGCAGCTTCAATAATGCTCACACTAATACTTGAGGATGACACCAGGTCAGCTCAACACTCACAGCTCCACAATGTTGTCAACATAACACTGGGTGAACGCTCACACCTCACAATAGTGAACACACCGTGTGAACAAAGAGCTGTGTGAACCACAGCCAAAGGTTCAAAAGTTATACTGGATCTGACTTTTATTTCTGAGAGCATGACTCTTGCCCTAAATTCATTTTTGCTGGTGTAAATGTCAGTAGTTTGAGGGGTGGTGGCTCCCGCCGCCTACTCTCGCGCACGGCGTACATAACACGAAAGGTAATTTTACAGAAATAAGAAGTATTAAGTAACGCAAAAACAGAGATAAGTGTAATATGCATGCAAGTAAAAGTTTTCGAGACTTCTCTGTCAGTCTGCGTGTTTATGATACAGCAGAACAAATAACAGCACTCTTATGTAATATAGATCATCTACCTAGTGGACTATATGAAGGAAATAAACTAACTAGTGGACAAGATCATCTAATACTCTAGTTCAGTGTCTTATACAAAATTTATCAAGTCTTACATTGCTGATAAAAAAATATAGTTAGTGTAGTTAACATAATTAACGTCTGATGACACTTCTTTCATCTCATCTTAAGGTATTAAGGTCGTAGTGAACACCCAGTAATTAAGAACAAAATGGGACAAAAAACAGATGAATATCCTGTACAAAGCATTGCCAAATAAATAAATTGCAGACGTTTCGGTCAGTGTTAAAACACTATCAAAAACATGCACGTAGGACCGAAACGTCTAGTTTCATTTCTAATGTGTGTTAGCTGGGAAGTGTTGAAGCCACGGTAGTGACTTATTCAGGAAGGCGTCAACAGATGACGTTGTAATGTAAATGTGACAAAATAGCCTATTACCTTCCTCACACATGTGCGTCTTTCACTCCTCTTCACCTGTAGAACACAGTAGTGATTATGAGGCATTATGAGAGAGTTTCTCAGCAGTGAGAGGGAGAACAAAACGTAGAGGTAGACTAGGTTAACAACTTTCTTCACCATGACCTTCCCCCCGTCCCGCCACACACACACACAGGGGGGCAGTAGCTGTGACTCGACCCCTGCAACCACAAACAGGTAACACCACACACACATCTCACTGCCTTGGGTAAGGGTTTCATTTCGGGTGTGTGTGTGTGTGTGTGTGTGTGTGTATGCGTGTGTGTGTGTGTTTATGCGTGTGTGTGTGTAGGCTTCACTAATTATCTGTTAAGTTATCTGGTGTTGCAACACCAGATAGGTGTTCTGATGGCCACATGATTGATAAAACTGTCGAAACACCAAGAATTTATCAGCAATGAATGATCATAAAAAATATTCCTTATGGGTAGAAAAGATTGTTAAGGGAGTGAAGTTAGCGCAAAACATCCAGCCAGCAAGGCAATAACTGCTACAATATTTGCAGCGTCTGAATCAACTTGTCCGCTGCGTGCTGCCTGAATTTAATATTGTGGATCAGACAAGAGAGAGAGAGAGAGAGAGAGAGAGAGAGAAAAGCACTTGTAGACAGACATTGGCCTTCTGGGGGTGTGTGTTGGTGTGTGTGTGTGTGTGTGTGTGTGTGTGTGTGTGTGTGTGTGTGTGTGTGTGTGTGTGTGTGTGTAAAAGTTAGAGTGGGAAAGTACTAAGTTCAAGCTCCTGAGCAAGTGTCTTAACTTTCGGTCTGTTGACGTGAACTAACGGTGTCGTATTTGCTCACAAATAACCCACACTTTGGAGAGGAAACTTTAGACGACGTTTCGACTCAACTTGGATTCATCTTTTACGTTATTCACTTCTTTGTTCCACTACTTTACTACTCTAATACATAATTATATTAACAAAAATGTACAATACAAGAGTTTCTGTTCGTAAACCCATGTTGA
>WNWK01009727.1:0-74704 GCA_009830355.1 Cherax destructor
ACATGGAGCCTAGTTCAACTTTGTCAGACAAAGTGGTAGATGGTCTTGAAAAAAATTCAAACCAAGTAATTCCAGCAATCACTCCATCACTATTTGCCATATATATATATCAGTGGTACCTCGATTACGATGGTCCCTAAAATCGCCCTTTTATGTAAGTTTATTTTTAAATGCTTTTGTAAGTTATATATATACACAGTGGACCCCGGTTAACGGCCTCCCAAACACTAACAATTGAAAGCGTTTTTTAAGTGTATGTAATTTATGTTTGGGGGACAAAAGGACAATCTAATTTCATTATTCCTTATGTTAATAAATTCGTTGGTACGTTATGGGATTAAAATAAAAATTTCGGATCGAAAAGGGGGTTATAATAAACGTGTATGCACCTGGAGAAGAGAGGAGTGTGAGGAGAAGATTTTGGGAGATGTTAGCGAATGTATGGAACCTTTGAACCAAGTGAGAGAAGTAATTGTAGTAGGGGACCTAAATGCTAAAGTAGGAGAAACATGTAGAGAGAGGTGTGGTAGGTAAGTTTGGGGTGCCAGGTGTAAATGAAAATGGGAGCCCTTTGATTAACTTTGTATAGAAAGGGGTTTAGTTATAGGTAATACATATTTTAAGAAAAGATGATAAATAAGTATACAAAGATATGATGTGGGTGTAATGACAGTAGTTTGTTGGACTATGTATTGGTAGATAAAAGACTGTTGAGTAGACTTCAGGATGTACATGTTTATAGAGGGGCCACAGATATATCAGATCACTTTTTAGTTGTAGCTAAAGTGGGAGTAAAAGGTAGATGGGATACAAGGAAAATAGAAGCAGTAAGAAAGAGAGGTGAAGGTTTATAAACAAAAGAGGAGGCAGTTAGGGTAAGATATAAACAACTATTGGAGGATAGATGGGCTAGTGAGTGTAGGCAATGGGGTTGAAGATGTGGAGTAGGTTAAAGAATGTATGTTAGAGTGTTCAGCAGAAGTTTGTGGTTACAGGAAAGTAGGTGCGGGAAGGAAGAAAAGCGATTGGTGGAATGATGATGTAAAGGAAGTAGTAAGGGAAAAAGTTAGCATATGAGAGGTTTTTACAAAGTAGAAGTGATGCAGGGGGGAAGAGTATATGAAGAAAAAAGAGGTTAAAAAGTGGTCAAGCAATGAAAAAAGGCAAATGAGAGAATGGGTGAGATGTTATCAACAAATTTTGTTGAAAATAAGAAAATGTTTTGGGTAAGATTAATAAGTTGAGAAGCCTAGGGAACAAATGGTTTGACAGCTAAAAATAGGAGAGGAGAGTTATTAAATGGAGAGTTAGAGGTATCGGGAAGATGGAGGGAATATTTTGGGGGTTGTTAAATGTTGATGAAGACAGGAAGCTGTGTTTTTGTGTATAGGGCAAGGAGAAATAACATCTTGTAGGAGTGTGGAAGAGCCAGTTGTGAGTGTGGGGAAGTTCGTGAGGCAGTGGGTAGAATGAAGGGGGTAAGGCAGCTGGGATTGATGGGATAAAGGTAGAAATGTTAAAAGCAGGCAGAGATATAGTTTTGGAGTGGTTGGTGCTATTATTTAATACATGTATGGAAGAGGGTAAGGTACCTAGGAATTGGCAGAGGCGTGTATTGTTCCTTTGTATAAAGGCAAAGGGAACAAAGAGAGTGCAAAAATTATGGGGAATAAGTCTGTTAGTATACCAGGTAAAGTGTATGGTAGAGTTATTATTGAAAGAATTAAGAGGTAAGACGGAGAGCAGAATAGCAGATGAACAAGGTGGGTTTAGGAAAGGTAGGGGTGTGTAGACCAAGTGTTTACAGTAAAGCATATAGGTGAACAGTATTTGGATAAGGGTAAAGAGGTTTTGTGGCATTTATGGATTTGGAAAAGGCGTATGATAGGGTGGATAGGGGCAATGTGGCAGATGTTGCAGGTGTATGGAATAGAGGTAGGTTACTGAAAACAGTGAAGAGCTTTTATGAGGATAGTGAGGCTCAGGTTAGAGTGTGTAGGAGAGAGGAGATTATTTCTCTGTAAAAGTAGGCCTTAGACAGGGATGTGTGATGTCACCGTGGTTGTTCAATATATTTATAGATGGGGTTGTAAGAGAAGTGAATGCGAGGTCTTGGCAAGAGGTGTGGGGTTAAAGACAAAGAATCAAATACAAAGTGGGAGTTGTCACAGTTGCTTTTTGCTGATGACACTGTGCTTTTGGGAGATTCTGAAGAGAAGTTGCAGAGGTTGGTGGATGAATTTGGTAAGGTATGTAAAGAAGAAAATTGAAAGTGAATATAGGAAAAAATAAGGTGATGAGGATAACAAAAGATTAGGTGACAAAAGATTGGATATCAGATTGGAGGGGAGAGTATGGAGGAGGTGAATGTATTCAGATATTTGGGAGTGGACATGTCAGCAGAAAGGGTCTATGAAAAATGAAGGTGAATCATAGAATTGATGAGGAAAAAGGGTGAGTGTGCACTTCGAGGTCTGTGGAGACAAAGAACTTTGTCCATGGAGGTTAAGAGGGAATGTATGAGGTATAGTTATACCAACACTCTTATATGGGTGTGAAGCATGGGTGATGAATGTTGCAATGAGGAGAAGGCTGGAGGCAGTGGAGATGTCATGTCTGAGGTCAATGTGTGGTGTGAATATAATGCAGAGAATTCGGAGTTTGGAAATTAGGAGGAGGTGTGGGATTACCAAAACTATTATCCAGAGGGCTGAGGAGGGTTGTTGAGGTGGTTCGGACATGTAGAGAGAATGGAACGAAACAGAATGACCTCGGAAGTGTATAAATCTGTAGTGGGAGGAAGGCGGGTAGGGATCGGCCTAGGAAAGGTTGGAGGGAGGGTAAAAAGGTTTTGTGTGCGAGGGCTTGGATTTCCAACAAGCATGCGTGTGCGTATTTGATAGAGTGAATGGAGACAAATGGTTTTAATACTTGACATGCTGTTGGAGTGTGAGCAAGGTAACATTTATGAAGGATTCAGGAAGCCGGTGGGCGGACTTGAGTCCTGGAGATGGGAAGTACAGTGTCTGCACTCTGAAGGAGGGGTGTTAATGTTGCAGTTTTATAACTGTAGTGTAAAACACCCCTCTGGCAAGACAGTGATGGAGTGAATGATGACAAAGTTTTCTTTTTCGGGCCACCCTGCCTTGGTGGAATGGCCGATGTGTTAATAAAAAAAATAAAAAATAATATAAATATAAATATATATATATATATATATATATATATATATATATATATATATATATATATATATATATATCGTACCGATTAGGTAAAACTGGTCAGTTAGCAGAACTCATCTAAAATTAAGTCCTTTCTAAAATTTTCTCTTATACGTTTAAAGATATATTTTTTCATTTATGTTAATGTAAAAATTTATAATTTTGTACCAAAGAAACTTTGAAAACCTACCTAACCTTATTACAACAAGCGCAATTTAATTTAGCTAACCCAACTAAATATATTTTAGATATGTTAACATTAATTTAATAATAAACAAACACAATGAAATATATTTTTCGTTATGTTCAGAATGATTTTGGCGAAATTATTGCATACACACATTTCACTTGTCTTATATGGCAAGGTGAGCGTTCTATTTAGCCAAAATCAAGTTTTACCTAATCAACATAATATATATATATATATATATATATATATACAGTGGTACCCGATTACGATATTTTCATTCCCGAATGCTGTTCAAGTGCCATTACCAAGCAATTTATCCCCATAAGGAATGATGTAAAATAGACTAGTCCTTTTAGACCCCCAAAATTACACTTACAAAAGCATTTAAAAAATAAACTTACATAAAAGGGTGAGTTTGGGACCATCGTAAGTCGAGGTACCACTGTATATATATATATATATATATATATATATACAGGGGTACCTCGGATTACGATATTTTTCGTTCGAGAATGCTGTTCAAGTGCCATTACCAACGAATTTATCCCCATAAGGAATAATGTAAAATAGACTAGTCCTTTTACACCCCAAAAATATTCCTACAAAGCATTTAAAAAATAAACTTACATAAAGGGCGATTTTGGGACCATCGTAACTCGGGTTACCACTGTACAGTGGTCCCTCGGTTTCGTGCATCCCCAAACTCGAACATTTATGTAAGTGTATTCAAGTGCTTGTTGCAAGTGTAATTTTGGGGTCTGAAATAGACAACCTCTGACATTATTTCTTAAGGAAGTAAATTCGTTCAGTATGGCATTGAGCAGCATTCTGGGACAAATTTCGAGCAAACCGGGACCACTGTATATATACCACTGTATATATATACAGTGGACCCTCGGTTAACAAAACTTCATCCCAGAAGCCTGCTCAAGTGCCATTCCCGACAATTTACTTAAGAAATAATGTCACGTAGGTTAGTCTATTTCAGACCCCAAAATACACTTCTACATGCACTTACAATATTAAACTTACATAACTGTACGATTTCTGGGTATTGTTAACCGGGTCCACTGTATATATATATATATACAGTAGGGCCCCTTTTGCGTTTCGTCTTTCAGGTTCCGTTCATACCAGTTCAAATTATGACCAAAACTTTGTATAGCGGCGTCTTTCAGATCGGGGCGCCACCGGTTTGTTTACATATATAAACATGCTGTTTATATGCTATGTAGGTGTGGTTGCCGGGCGGGGGGAAAACATTACGTATACTAATAATAATCACTCTTGCGCACATTAAATGTCTTATTTACGTTAATATAGACATTTTCATTAACCCATCTATGATATTTTCTTCAAAATTATATAAGAAACATGTTACATAACATATAAACATGCTGTTTATATGCTATGGTTTGCTGGCGGAGGGAAAACATTACGTAATAATAATAATCACTCTTGGGCACATTAAATGTCTTATTTTACGTTAATATAGACATTTTCATTAATTCATCTATGATATTTTCTTCAAAATAATTAAAAAAAAAAACGTGCGTTACATAGCATATAAACATGATACATACACCCACAGAATAAAAATTGACAAATATGATATTTGTTTACCAAACGACTTTGTAGAAGTCGGAAGAATTACGTTTTCTCTAGTCAAACACTGAGGGATAACTGTAGAAAAATATTCCTTTCCTATGCCTTCATTCTATATATAGTTATTCACGACCCTTGTGGGTTTAGCACTTCTTTTTTATTATGATAATAATAATGGTAATACTATCATTAACTCTAAAAATAGTGTGTTGCATGAGAATGGGAGTGTTGCTGTTTGTTTATTTTGTACTAACTTGTACACAATGTCAGAGTATTTGTATTGTGAGGTAATTATTATTATAATAAAAAAAATTATTTTGAGGTAAAAGTCTCACAAACTCTTACAAACGTATGTGAATGAACTAAAAGTGGACACGTATTAATCGCATTCATTTCGCCTGACCGGTGATCGCCCACTACCTGTTCAGTTTGTTTTTACCTTCTCTGAACTCCGTATCTCGTTCTCTCTCTGTTTACTCTTTCGTTTACTAGTTGGCTCTCATTGACTATGGCGTCTAAGCTTAGTTGTGATAAAAAGAGGAGTCGTAAGCCTCTTACTTTATAATAATAATAATAATAATAATAATAATAATAATAGTTTATTTGGACATGATACAAAAATTACATTTGGTTATTGAGATTACATGAGTGTACATGCCTAAAGCCCCTAATATGCAGGGCATTTGGGCATTTGCAGTTAGAAATGATTAAACTCAGTGAACTGACTTTTTGGGTTATCCTGGGTTTTCTATGCATATTTGCTATGTATGATAATCTATGTAACTGTATTTGTGTATACCTGAATGAACTTACTAACAAGGTTATGTTGATGCTGAGATAGCCATCAAATACAGTTACATATAAACAGTATATGTGTAGGGACCCAGGATAACAAGTGTACTCACCTAATTGTGGTTGCAGGGGTCGAGACTTAGCTCCTGGCCCCGCCCTTCACTGACCGCTACTAGGTCCTCTCTCTCCCCTGCTCCATGATATTTATCATGCCTTGTCTTAAAGCTATGTATGGTTCCTGCCTCCCACATCATCTTGGCCAGACTATTACACTTCCTGACTACTCATGGCTGAAGAAATGCTTCCTAACATCCCTTTGACTCATCTGAGTCTTCAACTAACCTCTTGCTAGGAGCTAGTGCTGCTGGGGATTGCAAGTTAAAACCTATGATAATTTATCACTCAGAGAATCCTAGGGCCCTAAAGAACTATGCAAAAGGTAGCCTCCTGTTTATTATAAATCCAATTCAAAAGCTTGGATGACTACTGATCTTTTCATAAATTGGTTCACAGACTATTTTTAAGCCAATATTAATACTTTAAGGTAAGTAATAAGTGTACGCTGTGTGTATCTTACTTTTTATTGTGTTTTTAATGCCTAGTGCTATTGCTAACTTAATATAAGTTAATGTAAGCTTGTTGTCTGGCATTTATATGCATTTAGAAGTGGAAAAAAATGGCGTTCTGCTTTTCGGCGATGTCTGCTTTAAGGCACTAGCCTGGAACCTAACCTACCGTATAAGTGGGGCCCTACTGTACAGTGGTACCTCGAGTTACGATATTTTTTCGTTCGAGAATGCTGTTCAAGTGCCATTACCAAACGAATTTATCCCCATAAAGAATAATGTAAAATAGACTAGTCCTTTTACACCCCCAAAAATATACTTACAAAAGCATTTAAAAAAATAAACTTACATAAAAGGGCGATTTTGGGGACCATCGTAACTCAAGGTACCACTGTACCTTTATTGAAGACTCTTGTTGACATATGGAAGAAGGCGAGGAGGAGAGAGGGAGGAGAGGTTATTGCTTGGAAGGGAAATCCCCCTCCATAAGGACATGACATTGTTTTTCTTGAACACTCGGGGATTTTCAGAGTGATACACCAGTAAAGGCTTCACTTTGAAATCCCCACTAGTATTACCACAAGCTCTTTCTTGAATTCTATCGTGTTTCTCACCTTCTTTACCAAAGGGCTGGCACTAGGAACTTTCTTTGGCGCCATGGTGGTTTATTTCGCAGTCGCACTCAATAAAGCACAAAAAACAATTGATTATTACAAAGTGTTTCGGATGAACGCGTGGAGTATTGCTCACTGAACGAGTGACAGAGGCAGACTGAGTCACGTATGTGTGAGTGGCCGCTTCTGATACGGACGATTTCCGAGCAGAGGTACAAAACCCGGGGTTAAATTTCGCCCAAAAGAGTGGTTGAAATCCGAATTGTACGATATCCGCACCAGATGAAATCCAGGGTTCCACTGTATATACATACTGTACAGGTGCTCTTTGACTTACGATGGTTCGACTTCTGATATATTGAGTTTATGATGGTGCAAAAGCCATTACTTTGGAGATGAAACTTAGGATAATTACCCAGCATGAAGGCAGCAAGTCTGTAACTTGTATTCATTTACAGTGGACCCTCCATTTTCGTGTATCCCCGTTTTCGGTGATTTCAGTTTTCGAGCACTTTTTTCGTGGAAATATTACCTCCGTTTTTGGTGATTGGCTCCATTTTCGTTCATGGTACGGAACCTGTCCAGTGCACATACAAAGCCCGCAAGGCCGCCTCCCACACACATTCTCAGGCAGTGTAGCATTGTTTCTGGTTGAGTGAACATTATCCTGCGAGTTCATACAAAACATTTCTTAACAATCCATTGTTTTTGGCCCTTGATTATTGTGTGACTGCTAAATAAGCCACCATGGGCCCAAAGAAAGCTCCTAGTGCCAGTCCTTTGGTAAAGAAAGTGAGGAACACCATAGAGTTAAAGAAAGAAATTGTAGCAAAGTATCAAAGTGGAGTCGATAAAGGCTATAGTACCAGCCAGCGATAAAGTGTAGCATTAACAGTGTAGAAAGTAAGTTAAGCCATTAATCGATAGAAAAATGACGACACGAAACTTAACTCCTCCATTGTTTGTTTGAGGAATATAGGGGCACTGAGACCAGAGCTGCCTTCTGCCAACATCTCCTCCAAGGTAAATGTAAATATTTCTTATTTATATAAGTGTGAATATTTCTTATTTATAAATTAAAGTGTAAATATTTCTTATTTATAAATTAAAGTGTAAATATTTCTTATTTATAAATTATGTACATTGTTTGTGTGAATAGTGGTGGTGGTTTTCTACTGCCGCCGACCACCACCACGGCTTATGGTCAGTGGGCCCTTATAAACCCAACAACAATAACACTACCGCCAGTTCTTTCATACATAATGACATATTTTATTCATTCTAGAGTATATATCATGTTTCTATGATATTAATATTGTTTATTATGTCATATTAGATGAATTGTGATAGATAAATAAGCCGTAGAGCTGATATTAGTGTCAAATTGAAGCATTTTGTCCTGCCTCCCAACAATAAACTCGCCTCCCTCTCTCCATCTTCCATACACCAACAAGAGTCGCCAATAAAGGTAAGTGTGATGTTAAATGTTCATTTATACATGTTATTAATGCTTTATATTTATTTGTCATTATTTTCTGTATGTAAATCTACATTTAATCTCTAAAAAATTATTTTTTGTTAATACTCCTGGGTGTCTGAAATGGATTAATTGAATTTACATTATTTCTTATGAGGAAAATGGCTTCAGTTTTCATTGATTTCAGTTTTAGTCGATCCCTCTGGAACGGATTAAACACGAAAACCGAGGGTCCACTGTATTTACTTTTCAATACTGGTATTTAGTTAGTCACAGTAATTATTTGCTTATTTACTTATTCAGTGACAGTAATTATTTATTTATTTATTTAGCGCATCATATTCATCTTACGATGCGTTCGTCGGAACATAACCCCATCGTAAATCAATGAGCACCTGTACTTAAATAATGCATAATTGATCAGGAACAAGTTATCTAGGTAAGTAAATATATTTATGAGAGAGAGCCTTGCTCAAATTGAAACATATTTCATTGCTAAATGTTTGGTTTTCTTCCCCAAGAGTTAAAAGCCCTCTTGAAATCTGCTTCCATAATGTTCTGATATCCTTCCGAAAGCATAATGAGGTATGCCTCTCCTGATTTAGAATAATAAGATTCAAGGATTTTATATTCATCATTAAGGGATGAATGATGATGTTTTACCAATACGAGTCAACCATATATGTCCGCTTCCACTTCTTACAAATATGTTTGACTCATGTGAGAGGCCTTCGGAATATGCTCCTAGCAATTTCCACCAACCTGCCAAATCCAGGTCAAAAGTAGCAGCAGTAAAAATTCAGCTAAAAACCCTAGTGATAGTTCGACCCTGTCATGGTTAAGTGGCTGAAGAACCAGCAAGGATAGGAGAAATGTCCCTGTACAATATAAAGCTTAAAAAATTTATTTGGATAAATTTACTTTTCCCCAGATCAATCAGATAAGAGATGGGCTCAACTTTTATCAATACCTAGTGACTGTTAAGAGCAAGTATTAGGCCCATCTACTTTTAGGAATAAATATAAAGATATTTCAATTAAGATTAAGAAAGTAGAGAAGTTTCAGATTCAAGAGCTCTACACTATGATATGCCTACATAATAATTTCTGCTTACATTTGTGAGAATTAGGTAAGTTAAAAGTTTAGAGAGTATTGGGTAATTCACTGGTCTGGCACTAGACCACAGTGTCTTGAGACTAGCTACACCTACCCTCCTCTAACTTCTTTCACTCCCACATCACAGTGTCTCGAGATTAGCTACACCTGCCCTCCTCTAACTTCTTTTACTCCCACATCACAGTGTCTTGAGACAAGCTACACCTACCCTCTAACTTCCTTCACTCCCACATAGGCATAAGGATGCAGGCAACATCAAGTTACTCTAATGGTTGATAATCTGATTTAAAAGAACTTTTTGTTAAAAGGTTTATACAGTGGATATGTTATTAGCTTAGCATTTCAGCACAATTCTGGAGATGAGTAAACATGAAGAAGGTTCTTCCTCATTCAGAACACAAAATGTTTCTGCACTATATATAACTATAAACAACACAAAAGCCAAAAAAGGCCATACAGCGCCTTGGGGAATGGGAGACAATTAAATTTGATCCAAAGAGAGAATAGCTCCAATTCTTTGGATCAAGAGTCCTTCACCAGCATTATGGTACTTCCTTTGAAGGGTAAGAACATAGAAGAGCAACACAAAGAATTACTTTGTTCGTTTATGACCTCGTCAATCAAGGAAACTGAATAATAACATCTCAATCCTTTCTGCTGTTTCCTTTGGAGACGATCATCAGAAACGCAAAGGTTTTACATACAAAACTGAAACAGCTTCACATAAATGAAAAAAAAAAAGGTGTTTAAAATGAATTAAGGAAAGCAATAAAAGAGGTAAAAGAAAGGACTAAATAACATGTCATAAACAAATACAGTGGCACCCCGGTTTTCGTCCTTAATCCGTTCCAGAAGGTCGGTTGAAATCCGAAATGGACGAAAACCAAAGTAATATTTCCCATAAGAAATAATGTAAATCCAATTAATCCGTTCCAGACATCTAAAAATATTAACAAAAAATAAATTTTATAGAGAATAACTACAATTTTGCATACAGAAAACAATGATAAATAAATTTAAATAACTAATTTTAATGGATAAATGAACATTTAAATCACTATTACATACCTTTATTGAAGACTTGTTGGCATATGGAAGAAGGCGAGGAGGGAAGAGAGAGGAGAGGTTATTGTTTGGATGGGGAATCCCTCTCGATAAGGACTTCAGGTATCAAAGCCCTATCCGGGGTTACTTCCCTTCTTTGTCTTATACTGGCACTAGGACCAGCTTGCGAGTCACTGCACCCCTGTCGCACAAAAAATCTGTCCAGAGAGCCCTGTTTCTGGCGTCTCTTTAAGATTTGCCTAAAATGAGACAAGACATTGTCATTGAACATGTTGCAGACACAGCTTGCAACAGTTTTGTTAGGGTAATAATTCTCCACAAAACTTTCCAACTAACTCCACTTTGCACACATGTCCTTAATCAACGAAGAAGGCACATTCTCCCCTCTCTCTTCCTCTTCCTCTGAAGCAATTTCCTCAGCTGCGATCTGTTGCTGTTCCAGTTGAAGGTCTTGCAGCTCTTCAATGGTTAGCTCTTCCCTGTGGTTCTCCACCAACTCTTCCACATCCTGGCCACTCACATCCAACCCCATGGACTTCTCCAAAGACACAATAGATTCCACAACAGGCATAGGGTCATCAGGGTCAGCCTCAAACCCTTTAAAATCCTTCTCTTGGACATATTCTGGCCACAATTTTCTACAGCAGAGTTCATCGTCCTGGAAGTCACTTCCTGCCAAGCCTTATCTATAAGGCTTAATGCAATTGAGGATAAAAAACTTCAAAGCACCTTTGAAACATTGTTTTGGTGTAGAGTTTTTGAAGTTTGAAATGACCTGCTGGTCCATGGGCTGGATGAGAGGAGTGGTATTACCTGGAGTATACCTGGAGAGAGTTCCAGGGGTCAATGCCCCTGCAGCCCGGTCTGTGACCAGGCCTCATGTTGGATCAGAGCCTGATCAACCAGGCTGTTACTGCTGGCCGCACGCAGTCCAACGTACGAACCACAGCCTTGCTGGTCAGGTACCGACTTTAGGTGCCTGTCCAGTGCCTGCTTGAAGACAGCCAGGGGTTTGTTGGTAATCCCCCTTATGTATGCTGGGAGGCAGTTGAAGAGTCTTTAGCCTCTGACACTTATTGTGTTGTCAACGTGCTAGTGGCATCCCTGCTTTATATTGGGGGGATGTTACATCGCCTGCCGAGTCTTTTGCTTTCGTAGGGAGTGACTCTCGTGTGCAAGTTTGGTACTAATCCCTCGAGAATTTTCCACGTGTACTGTATATAATAATGTATCTCTCCCGCCTGCGTTCTAGGGAGTACAGGTTTAGGAACTTCAAGCGTTCCCAGTAATTGAGGTGGTTTATCGCAGTTATGCATGCCGTGAAGGTTCTCTGCACATTTTCTAGGTCAGCAATTTCACCTGCCTTGAAAGGTGCAGTTAGTGTGCAGCAATATTCCAGCATAGATAGAACAAGTGACCTGAAAAGTGTCAACATGGGCTTGGCATCCCTGGTTTTGAAGGTTCTCATTATCCATCCTGTCATTTTTCTAGCAGATGCGATTGCTACGGTGTTATGGTCCTTGAAGGTGAGATTCTCTGACATGATCACTCCCAGGTTTTTGACATTAGTTTTTCGCTATTGTGTGGTTGGAATTTGTTTTGTACTCCGATGAGATTTTAATTTCCTCAAGTTTTCCATATCTGAGTAATTGAAATTTCTCATCATTGAACTTCATATTGTTTTCTGAAGCCCATTTAAAGATTTGGTTTATGTCTGCTTGGAGTCTTGCAGTGTTTTCAACGGTGGACACTGTCATACAGATTCGGGTGTCATCTGCAAAGGAAGACATGGCACTGTGGCTTATGTCCCTGTCTATGTCTGATATGAGGATGAGGAACAGGATGTAAGCGAGTACTGCGCCTTGTGGAACAGAGCTTTTCACTGTAGCCGCCTCAGACTTTACTCTGTTGACTACTACTCTTTGTGTTCTACTTGTTAAGAAATTATAGATCCATCTACCAACTTTTCCTGTTATTCCTTTATCACGCATTTTGTGTGCTATTACACCATGGTCACATTTGTCAAAGGCTTTTGCAAAGTCTGTGTATATAACATCTGCATTCTGTTTGTCTTCTAGAGCATCCAGAACCTTGTCGTAGTGGTCCAGTAGTTGGGATAAACAGGAGCGACCTGCTCTAAACCCATGCTGCCCTGGGTTGTGTAATTGATGGGTATCTAGATGAGTGGCAATCCTGCTTCTTAGAACCCTTTCAAAGATTTCTATGATATGGGACGTTAGCGCTATTGGTCTGTAGTTCTTTGCTATTGCTTTACTGCCCCCTTTGTGGAGTGGGGCTATGTCTGTTGTTTTAGTAACTGTGGGACGACCCCAGTGTCCATGCTCCCTCTCCATAGGATGTTAAAAGCACATGATAGGGGCTTCTTGCAGTTCTTGATGAACACGGAGTTCCATGAGTCTGGGCCTGGAGCGGAGTGAATGGGCATGTCATTTATTGCCTTTTCGAAGTCATTTGGCATCAGGTTAATGTCAGATAGGCATGCGGGGCAAGAACTTCACTGTGATGAAACTTAACTTCTCAAACAATTGGTCTTCCAAGTCTGGAGGATGAGCAGGAGCATTGTCCATTACCAGGAGGCACTTGAGTGGCAATTTATTTTCCAGGAGGTATTTCTTCACATTCGGGCCAAACACTTCATTGACCCACTCAATGAAAATTAGCCTTGTAACCCCTGCCTTATTGTTAGTCTTCCACAGCACACACAATTTACTCTTCATGATATTGTTTTTCTTGAACACTCGGGGATTTTCAGAGTGTACACCAGTAAAGGCTTCACTTGAATCTGTTGAACCAGCCTTTGCTGGCCTAAAATTCACTAACAGCAGCATTTGTTCAAGGCATTTTCTTGACGAGATCATCATGCAACTGCATTGCCTTTTCGCAAATTATCCACTCCACAACACTCTTTCCCACTAACTGATTTTCGTTGATCCACACCAACAACTTCTCCACACCTTCAATTGTTTGTGATCTCTGTTTCATTAACATATTTATCCCTTTCACAACATCAGCTTCCTTGATTTTTACTTTCTTCGCCAGGATGAAAATGATTGTTGATTTGGACTTCCCATACATCCTGGCGAGCTCGGCCACACGTATGCCACTTTCGTATTTTGATACAAGCTCTTTCTTGAATTCTATCGTGTTTTTCCCCTTCTTTACCAAAGGGCTGGCACTCTGAACTTTCTTTGGCCCCCATGGTGGCTTATTTCACAGTCGCACTCAATAAACAAGCACCAAAAACAATAGATGAAATGCGCGGAGTATTGTTCACTCAACAAGTGACAGAGGCAGACTGAGTCAGGTACGGTGGCATCCCAGGCGGGCAGACACGTCTGATACGGATGATTTCTGAGTCGATGTACGAAACCCGGAGAAAAAATTCGCCAAAAAGAGTGGTCGAAATCTAAATTGTACAATATTCAGACTGAACGAAAACCGGAGTTTTACTGTATCCCCAAGGTACTGAAAGAAGCTGTGAACAAATAAAGAAGTACCTGTGTTACACTATCAACTGGAAGGAAAAGAGATCAAACTACAGTGGACCCTCCGTTTTCATGTACAGTGGACCCTCGGTTAACGAATACCCCGGAAATCGTGCAATTATGTAAGTATAATTTTGTAAGTTCTTGTGGAAGTGTATTTTTGGGGGTCTGAAATAGACTAACCTACGTGAAATTTTTCCTTAAGGGAGTAAATTCGTTCGGTAATGTCACTTGAGCAGACTTCAGGAGTGAAGTTTTTACGAAACTCGGGGGTCCACTGTATCTCTGTTATCGCCGACTTATTTTGTGGAAATTTTGGCTCCATTTTTGCCGATAGTACTGAACCTGTCCAGTGCCCAGCGCGCATACAAAGCCCGCAAGCCTGCCTCAAACCCACATTCTCAGGCAGTGTAGCATTGTTTCTGGTTGAGTGAACATTATCCTGCGAGTTCATACAAAACATTTCTTAACAATCCATTGTTTTTGGCCCTTGATTATTGTGTGTGACTGCTAAATAAGCCACCATGGGCCCAAAGAAAGCTCCTAGTTCCAGTCCTTTGGTAAAGAGAGTGAGGAACACCATAGAATTAACCCTTTCAGGGTCCGTGCCGTAGTTCTATTGCTTTGAGTTCTGGGTTCAAACCGTAGGTCTACGTCATGAGCTCAGCTCACTCAGATAAGCTTTGAGCGGTAAATTTGGGCCTAGGTATGAGAGAATACATCTATGTGGTAAGTGTGCACCACATAAAACAAATCCTGCAGCATGCAGTGCATAATGAGAAAAAAAAAACTGAAACCGTAATTTTCGATTAAAACAGCGACTTTGCAGTGTTTTTTCGTATAATGTTTATAGTTGTATTTGCAATTTCTTGGTCTCATTTGATAGAATGGAAGATATATTACAGATATAGAGATGATTTTGATTGGTTTTAGTACTGGAAATGGCTTGAAACTGAGCTCAAAGTAGCAGAAATGTTAAATTTTTGTCGATGTTGAAGAGTAAACAAATGACCTCACACGTCTAATACACGCCAGCTGGTGGGTGTAATATACATTCACAAATGTGGTGATATTATTTGTACAATTATTACAATATTGCATAACAGTAAATCTTCCATTTTTTGGTTTGAATAAAAATTCATTATGTGAATAAAAAATCAAAATGGAATTCATTTGTAAAGACTGAAAACGTAACTAATGAACAGAGGAAATGTTAGTTTAGTGCCAGGAATGCCTGCATTGTTTATTCTGCACCCTATTTTGAAATTGGAATATTTTGAACATTGAGTTAAATTGGCTAAATTACCAATTTCCTATCATTTTATTTTGTAGTTGAAACAGTTGACTGGGCGATTTCTTGTGCTCAATCGATAGAATAGAAGTAATACTAGTGAAATAACTAAGAATTTGATCGACTGGAATAATGTAATTGGCCTAAAATGGGAGTCAAAGTCGGCAAAATTGCCAATGCGTAAATATCGCTGACACATTAAAATTCGCGAGAGCATAATTTCGTCAATTTTCAATCAAATTTCGTACTTTTTGTTTTATTACCTTCAGAAAAAGATTCTCTACCATTTCATGAGAAAAAATATGCAATTTTTTTTTTTTAAATTCTTGGACACTGGCACACCCCTTCCAAAAAAGGCCTTGGACCCTGAAAGGGTTAAAGAAAGAAATCGTAGCAAAGTACCAAAGTGGAGTCGATAAAGGCTATAGCGCCAGCTAGCGATAAAGTGTAGCAAGTAAGTTAAGCGATTAAGCGATAGAAAAATGACGACACGAAACTTAACTCTTCCATTGTTGTTTGAGGTATATAGGGGCACTGAGACCAACGCCACCCTCTGCCACAATCTCCTCCAAGGTAAGTGTAAATATTTTTATTTACAAAGTGTGAATATTTCTTATTTATAAATTAAAGTGTAAATATTTCTTATTTATAAATTAAAGTGTAAATATTTCTTATTTATAAATTAAAGTGTAAATATTTCTTATTTATAAATTAAATTGTAAATATTTCTTATTTATAAATTAAAGTGTAAATATTTCTTATTTATAAATTATGTACATTGTTTCAATGTGAATAGTGGTGGTGGCTTCTGCTGCCAGGCCCAACACCACCACTATATGTACGATTTATGGTCAGTGGCCCTTATAAACCTAACAACAATAACACACTACAGCCAGTCCTCACATTCGTAATGACATATTTTATTCATTCTAGAGTATATATCATGTTTCTATGTTATTAATATTGTTTATTATGTCATATTAAATGAAGTGTAATATAAAAATAAGCTGTAGAGCTGATATTAGTGTCATATTGAAATGTTTTGTCCTGCCTCCAAACAATAAACTCGCCTCCCTCTCTCCTCCTCTCAGTCTTCCATACACCAACAAGAGTCGCCAATAAAAGTAAGTGTGATGTTAAATGTTCATTTATACATGTTATTTGTGCTTTATGTTTATTTTTCATTCTTTTCTGTATGTAAATCTATATTTATTCTCTAAAAAATTTTTTTTTGTTAACCCTTTCAGGGTCGCGAGGCCCTCTCCCAAACTCGTTCTCAGGGTTGAACATTTTTCGGAAAAAAAATTATTTTTTTCTTGTGAAATGATAGAGAATCTTTTTCCGATTATAATGACACCAAAAGTATGAAATTTGATGGAAAACTAATGGAATTATGCTCTCGGGAAGTTAGCGGTATCGATCATATTTACACATCGTCGATTTCGCCCACTTTGAGCCCTATTTTTGGCCAATTCCAATGTTTCAGTCTACTACAATTTTAGCTATTTCGCTAGAGTTATATTTTTTCTATCAATTAAGTACAAGAAACAGCCAATTTACCGATATGAATTACCAAATAAAGTGGTCAGAAATTGGCAATTTGGCCAATTTCACACAAATTTCAAAAGATGCCAATTTCAAAATAGGGTCCAGAATAAACAAGACAGACATTCCTGGCATTAAAATAACATTTTATCTGTTCATTAGTCACGTCTCCAGGCCCCTCTTACATTACTTTTGCTTTCCAATTTGTATTTTTATTCTCACAAAAAATAGAAGATTTTCTGTTATACTACTGCATCATTGTAAAAACGGTATAAATAATATCAGCACACTTGTGCAAGAATATTAGACTCGCCAGTTGATGTGTATTGGATGCATAGCGTGATTTGTTTACTCTTGAACATCGGCAACAATCGAACATTTTCGCTACTTTGCGATCAGTTTCAAGGTACTTGTCATCGTGAAACCAATCAAAATTATCTCTATTTCTGTAATATATCTTCCATTCTATCAAATGAGACCAAGAAAACGAGAATACAACCATAAATACCATATGAAAATAGACTGCAAAGTCGCTGTTTTAAACCAAAAACATGGTCAGAGTTTTTTTTCCTCATTATGCACTTTGTGGTGCAGGATATTTTTTATACTGTGCACACTAACCACACAGACCCATTCTCTCACATCTAGGCCTACCAGCCTGTTTCCACTTGATTTGAGGGCGCTAGAATTTAGGCGTACTAGTACGTCAAAAACCCTGGCACGTAAGCTGTACTAGTACGGCCGAAACCCTGAAAGGGTTAATACTACTGGGTGTCTGAAACGGATTAATTTAATTTACATTATTTCTTATGGGGAAAATGGTTTCAGTTTTCGCCAAGCTCTCTGGAACGGATTAAACATGAAAACGGAGGGTCCACTGTGTATAAACTAAGGAAACAGATCTGCTAAAAGAGCACTAAAAAGGTTTTTCTTCCCAAAGTATGAGAAAAATTAAATGGTTTCCTTAACCCTTTCAGGGTCGGTCCCGTAGTATTACGGCTTGAGAGCCAGTGTCGGTCCTGTAATACTACGCCAAAATTCTAGCGCCTTCAAATCTAGCGGGAGAAAGCTGGTAGGTCTGCATGTGATAGAATGGGTCTGCATGGTCAATGTTTGCAGAATGAAAAAAATTGGGGCACCCACATTGCATTGTACGCCTTGTTTACCATACCTCGCGGTAAGAAAGTCCTCACTCCCCGGCGAATTGGGACTCTTCTGTTCCGAAGTGATAGTTCAAATACAGATGGAAGAGTCAGCGAAGGTGAATTTCATGGTTTTGAGGAGTTTGTGACCGAGAGTAATGCCCATAATACCGGTAATAGTGATGAAAACCCAGACGACCTTCAACCTTCCACCTTTGGTGCTGGGCTGTCTTGTTCATGTTCAGTTGTACGAGAACGAAAGAGGAAACTCAAATTTTCCCGTCTCCAGGACTCAGATGTGAGCAGTGATGATGACAGTGATAGTGAATATGATATCCAAGCTCTTGAAAACAGTTCCAGTAGCGAGAGTGAAGTGGAATATTCTCCAGTGAAGCGTCAGTATATACGACGCTACATGCATTCTGGTAGTGTGCCATATGCTATTCCAAGGGAAAGGAGTATATCTCAGAGTACATTCTGTGGCCCTACAACAGGAACAGATAGTGAAAATGAAGATGATATTGTTACAATTGGGATGGATAATGTGGATGCGTCATCAGATGGTGGTGGTGCCATGCGCCATGAGGCACCAGCAGCGGCCCATGCTAGTAGCCATGCTGCTGACTCAGCTGCGTGCAGCTACAACAAAGCCCACCCTCACCCACCCACCCATCACACCAACCTGCACAACCACAACCACCTGTCAATATCCAGTACCCACCAGCAGATCGAATCTGGGATTGGCAGCAAGGTGCCAATTTTGTTCCCAATCCCCATCACTTTGATGAAACTCAAAGTGGAATACTGCCTTCTTGCACACTTGGGAACAATGCCACTGAACTGGAATGTTTCCAGTTATTCTTTGATGAACCCCTGATGGAAATTATTGTTAGGGAAAGTAACACATACTTCGATTACACCATGGCAAACACAATTCTTTCACCAAGATCATGCCTACACCAGTGGAAGGAGACAACTGTGGCTGAGATGTATCTTTTCTTTGCCACAATAATGCTTATGCCACATGTGTATAAGCACACTGTCAAATCATACTGGTCAACAGACCGCCTGATTTCAACCCTAAGTTTCAGTGATATAATACCAGTGAATCGATTTGTGCTACTATTACATATGCTACACTTCTCAGACAAAACCAGGCCTGACAGAAACGACAGGTTATATAAGATTAGGAATGTGTTTATATATCTGAAACAGAAATTCTCTATGTATTTTTATCCCTTCAGGAAGCTTGTTATTGATGAGTCTTTGATTTTGTTCAAAGGTAGACTGTTGTACAAGCAGTATATACCAAGCAAGAGGAAACGCTTTAGTATAAAGTTGTTTGTATTTTGTGATTGCTACAGTGGTTTTGTATTGGATATTATTGTGTACATAGGAAGTAATACATTGCAAGATACCAGGAAGTTATTGGGTATCTCTGGTGATGTGGTCAGAACAATGATGGAACCATATCTTGGTAAGGGGCATACATTATAGTACACAAGCCCTTTACTCATTGATTTTTTGCGAGTGAACATGACAGATGTGTGTGGTACAGTGCGTGCAAATCGTAAGCATATGTCTAGGTTCGACGCAGGCACTCATAGAGGTGATGTGCAGGCGTTTGCTGCCAATGACATCATGGCATTTCGGTGGCATGACAAACGAGATGTCACACTGTTGACATCAGTTCACCAAAATGAAATGACATACAGTGGCAGGCAGAATAAAGACCAATGAACCCATTCTAAGTAACAACACCTGCAATAGAAAACTGCCTACGAACTGATCATCAACTACCCTCTCCTCTGAGGCCTGGTGACCACTGCCTCCTACTAAAGAAATTTGCTCAGAAGAGGTGTTTTGTCTGTGCAAATACATAAAAACGCCCACAAAAATGCAGAGACACTCGTTTTTATGTGTGAGGGGGTAAAATACCACTGTGCATGACACCATGTTTGAAAGAGTTCCACAAGCTGCAGCAATTCTAGGAACGTGTCCAGTGACTATATGTGTATGTATATACAGTTGTCCCCCGAGTAACGAACACCCCGGAAATCATACAATTATGTAAGTATAATATTGTAAGTGCTTGCGGAAGTGTATTTTTGGGGGCCTGAAATAGACTAACCTACGTGACATTATTCCTTAAGGGAGTAAATTCGTTCGGTAATGGCACTTGAGCAGGCTTCTGGGATGAAGTTTTTTCGTTACTCGGGGGACCACTGTATACTATTACAGAAAAATAGTAATAAACAACATTTTTACTGTTGGTTTGTGTAAACATGTTTACACAGTCGTCGATGTTGCCGTAAGAGGTTCACTTTCTGTCAACTTCATGTCTCTATATCTCGGTAAGTATTGATTGCAATTTTTTTTCCTATAACACTCAGAAAAATATTCTTAAGATTTTGGTAAGACAAAATATTTTTTTTTTTACGAATATTTTTCGACCCAGAGAGTGAGTTAAGGATCAGGGATCTCGACCCTGAAAGAGTTAACCCTATGGCTCCCATCACTGACCTTCAGTTTATAGGATGCAGGGTGGTGTTTGGAGACATTTTATGGGAAAAAAAAAGTGTCTAATAAGCCGTGAAATACGGTATGTACTATGGGTATACTAGTACAGTGGTACCCCGACTTACGATATTTTTTCATTCCAGAATGCTGTTCAAGTGCCATTACCAAACGAATTTATCTCCATAAGAAATGATGTAAAATAGACTAGTCCTTTTAGACCCCCAAAATTACACTTACAAAAGCATTTAAAAAAATAAACTTACATAAAAGGGTGAGTTTGGGGACCATCGTAAGTCGGGGTACCACTGTACATGCAATGATCAGAAATTTTCTGGTTAGCAGTGACTGTGAGCTTAAACTACACTTTAATTCAAAACGTAAAGCTTTGCTCATTATCTTTAATAAGAGATTCTCTGTACAGTACTCCATAACCTGTATCTAATTTTGAATAGTCTGTAAACATTAAGATTAGTCTGTTTGAAATGCTCATGCATGTTAGTGGTTTTCTTTGTGTTTAATAATATTTTACTACATGTAAACTACACATTGTATACTATGCAAAGAAATAAAAGTTTGAATTTGAATTTAAGTCTTTAGCAATTTAATATTTAAATTATCAAATAAGTTACAAGTTTCCTGTCTCAAGTATTATGGTGCTCTGAGTTTTCTGTGTTCCAGTGAACAATCTCCTATGTAATTTAGGGCACTTACTGGCAGTAAGATTCCTTAAACTGTCCAAACATAGATTATGTTCGCTCGCGTAGCGCTCCGAAAGTAGATCTATGTTTTTTTTTTAAATGCTCTCTAATGGAGAAAATCAAGGTTGGAACGCTACACGCGTAAACTTAGATCTATGTTTGGACAGTTTAAGGGTTAATGGTTCATTGAATCTGAATACAGATTATTTTTTAATTGCATTATGAAAGCCTACTTTTTGTTAAAGGGTTCAATGAGTCTGAACACCCACCATGGTCCATGTCTGTTGTACCTCCTCTGATGGTATTTCTCTCCCCTGGCGATTAATGCCTAGTGGTCTCCAGGCAGTAAGAAAATAAAGCAAGACTGCCCAAGGAAAAGAAAGAACTTAGCTACAGTGTGGCAAGGAAGTTCATTTACCGCTGAAATTGAGGTACAGCATTCAGAAATGTTGGATATTCTAAGTGGTTCATCAAACCTATAGCATTAACCCTTTCAGGGTCGGTCCCGTTGTTTTATGTGATAAGCTCAGCTCTCTCGGATAAGCTGTGAGCAGTAAATTTGGGCCTAGATATGAGAAAATGGGTCTATGTAGTTAAGCGTGCACCATACAAAAAAAAATCCTGCATCATGCAATGCACAAAGATAAAAAACTGCAACTGTGTTTTTGGTTTACAACAGTGACTTTGTATGGTTTTTATGGTTGTATTCTCAGTTTCTTGATCTCAATTGATAGAATGAAAGATATATTACAGGACTAGTGGTAAGGACTGGAAGTAGCTTGAAACTGATATTCCAGAGTACACAAATTATGTCACTCGTCCAATTCGCATCCAACTGGTGGGTTTAATACATGTTCACAAATGTGCTGACATAACGATAAATCTTCTATTTTTATTTTTTGTGAATAAAAACTGAAAATGGAAAGCAAGCGTAATATAGGAGAGGCCTGGAGACGTAACTAATGAACAGAGGAAATGCTTTTTTAGTGCCAGAAATGTCTACATTGTTTATTCTGGACTCTTATTTTTATATTGGCAATTTTTTTTTTCTTTTGTGAAATTGGCCTAATTACCAATTTTTTATTACTTTATTGGGTAGTTGAAATAGGTAAATAGGCAGCTTCTTGTACTCAATTGTTAGAATGAATACTAGTGAAATAGCTATGAGTTTGGTCGACTGGAACAATAAAATTGGCCAAAAATAAGGTTCTAAGTGGAGAAAATTACTGATGTGTAAATGTCACCGAGACTGCTAACTTTGCGAGAGCGTAATTCTGTAAGTTTTCAAATTATGTACTTTTGGTTTCATTACCTTTGGAAAAAGATTCTCTATTATTTCACAAGAAAAAATAGTTTTTTTTTTTTAAATTCTCTGACCCAGAGAGCAAGTTTCAGATCAGGGGTTCTGACCTTGAAAGGGTTAAACAGTTTTTTCCTGTAATACAGTACGTGCTTCA
The DNA here is from genome assembly GCA_009830355.1 of Cherax destructor. Lineage (NCBI taxonomy): Eukaryota > Metazoa > Arthropoda > Malacostraca > Decapoda > Parastacidae > Cherax > Cherax destructor. Next base: position 22,809 of record WNWK01009727.1, read on the forward strand.
AAATGTTGTATGAACACTTATCACTGATAATGAACCAGATACTATAACTATGATATGAATAATTTTTAAAAGATTTTAAATGTGATTAGTTACTGTAAGACTGTATCCTTAACCCTTTCACTGTTGGTGCCATGTAGATACGTCTTACGAGCCAGTGTTGGTGACATATTAATACCCCAAAATTCTAGTGGCTTCAAATCTAGCAGGAGAAAGCTGGTCGACCTACATGTGAGAGAATGGGTCTGCTTGGTCAGTGTGCGCAGTATAAAAAAAAATCCTGCAGCACCCAGTGCATAATGAGAAAAAAAACTCCGACCGTGTTTTTGGATTAAAATGCAGACTTTGAGGTGTATTTTCATATGGTATTTATAGTTGTATTCTCATTTTCTTGGGCTCATGTGATAGAATGGAAGATATATTACAGAAATAGAGATGATTTTGATTGGTTTTACGATGAAAAGTACCTTGAAATTGAGATCAAAGTAGAGGAAATGTTCGATTTTTGCAAAAGTAATGTAAAAGAGGCCTGGAGACGTAACTAATGAACAGATAAAATGTTATTTGAGTGCCAAGAATGTCTGTCTCATTTATTCTGGACCCTATTTTGAAATTGGCCTCTTTTGAAATTTGTGTGAAATTGGCCAAATTGCCAATTTCTGACCACCTTATTGGGTAGTTGAAATCGGTAAATTGGCGGTTTCTTATGCTCAATTGATAGAACAAATGGAATTCTAGCGAAATAGCTATAATTTTAGTAGACTGAAACATTGGAATTTGCTGAAAAAAGGGCTCAAAGTGGGCGAAATCGCTGATGCGTAAATGTCATTGATACTGCTAACTTTGCGAAAACATAATTCCGTTAGTTTTTGATCAAATTTCATAATTTTGGTGTTGTTATGATCGGAAAAAGATTCTCTACAAAAATCATTTTTTTCCTCGAAAAATTTGCGACCCTGAGAACAAGTTTGGGAGAGGGCCTTGGGACCCCCAAAGGGTTAAAAAAAAGGCTTTAAATGTAAGCAACTGATCATCAAAGTAAGGTTCTGAATGTAAGTATCTTTCCATCAAAGTAGGTTCTGAATGTAAGTATCTTTCCATCAAAGTAGGTTCTGAATGTAAGCATCTTTCCATCAAAGTAGGTTCTGAATGTAAGTATCTTTCCATCAAAGTAAGGTTCTAAATGTATCTGAAATTTAAGGAATCAAACATCTGGGTTCAGTTTTCTTTGGTTAACAGCACCCAGAAAGTGAGTTAATATAATTTCAAGGTTGTTTGACTTAATAAGCACTCAGAGGAACTGGACAAGTATATGGTCGACACGTTGCAGAGGTAAATAAAAATGTAAATCTGGAAGAAACAATGTCAAGCTATAAGTAAATATTTTTCAGGTTAAATTTTATGTGCTGCTGAGTAATACATCTATAGCAAAACAAGGGTATCTATTTAATACAATCTTCTTAACAGGTTTTTATTTTTCATTTATTACTTATAGTTACTTTAAAACAGCTTACAAACACAGTCCAAAAAACAAAACACAAAAAAATCTTAATATTTATATACTGTAATTATCTGTTACAATGTTTACAACACTTTGGTGTTATCTATTTTTCACATTTTAATACACACTACAGTACTTTAATGTTTATCCACACCATCGTCTTTTGCACACTATCATCTTTTTTGGTAATCCTAATAAGAATTTTCATTCAAATCCTGGCACCCCAATGGGCAATTTTCATATTAGTGTGTCAATGACACTATTCAGAAGATCATAATTAATGCAAGAATGATCTATACACATATCTCAATTTATAAGTACAGAGAAATAAATATGCTATCATCCGTGTACGCTGTCATCCATCCCATGTGCATTTTTTTTACAGGTGAATCTCACACCAACACGACTGTGGTAAGCTTTAGCCCAAAGCCCTTCAAGGCCGATACCAAATGAATCACAAAACCATAATAACACAATTGTAAACAACTCAAAGAACAGATAGGGTTCAAACCCATGGCAAGCCAACTCTCAAACTGGCAGAACAGTGTGCTAACCACTGTAACATATCCAAATGGATATGTTACACTTTAATAATTTATCTTCAAGACATTATAATAAGTCTATCAGCAGTGTATAATTTATCATTATAACATTACAAGTCAAGCAGTGTACCATTAATCTCAAAAGTACAGTAATTTTTTTTTAAAATCTTTATTTTCACTGGGGTTATACATATATTTATTTAGACTTAACATGACCTTCATATGAGAAAAGAACAATGCTCTTTCAGTGATTTAATGCCTTTCCAAGCGGAGTATACACCAATGCAGTTTCAATGAATTGCCATGACCTTCAACCCTTATAGTAGCCATTGTGTAGAACTACATCATTGAGGCTAGGGTCCCTCATGTAGTTCTACGACATGAGCTCAGCTCACTCACATGAGCTATGAACAGTAAATTTTGGCCTAGATATGAAAGAATGGGTCTGTGCTGTAAGTGTGCACAGTATAAAAAAAATTCTGCCCCACACAGAACAAGACGGGAAAAGCAAAACTTCAATTACAAGAAAGGTTAAAAACAATGACTTTGAGATGTTTTCTCAGATGGTTTTTCTGCTTTTATCGGCTATCTGCTATTATTTCATAGAATAAAAGACATACTACCAAAATATTGATTATTTTAAATTAGTTTCATGACCAGAAGTAGCTTGAAATTGAGCTCAAAGTGGCAGAAATATTCAATTTTTGCCAATTTTCCTGAGGACGGTTAAGGCCCTCCTATACAACCCTGGTCTGCTTTATGGGTTTTTAATATGCCTGATTCAATTACTGGGACACTGTAAATCATGAGCAATCATTCCTGGTTATATTTTATTATCAGAGAAATAAAGTAAATCTTCTAATTTTGTGCAATTATGAAGTCAACATGGAAGGCAAGTGTAATATAGAAGAGGCCTGGGGACATGAATAATGAACAGGGTAATATTGTTTTAGTGGCAGAATTTTGTATAAAATTACCAACTTCCGTGCACTTTATAGGGTAGTTGTAATAGTTGAATGGGTGATTTCTAATGCTCAATCAACAGAACAGAAGGTATACTGGCAAAAGAATTTGGTCAAATGGAGCAATGGAATTAGTTTAAAACAAGCTTAAAACAGGACTCAAAGTGGGTGAAATCACCAATGCATAAATTGTTCTGAGACTGCTTTGTGTGTGTGTAATTCTGAAAGTTTTTCATTAAATTTCATACTCTTGGTGTCATTACCTTCAGAAAAAGACTCTTACCATTGCAGAATATAATTCTTTTAAAAAAAGTAGACACTGAGAACAATATTAATTCTGGGAATCTGGACAATGAAAAGGTTAAGAGAAGTTTAGCTAGTGCAGTTTACTGAAGCTCCACTAACTTGTTATTTTATAATTTATCTAAATTTTATGACCTCTCTAACCAAAATAATGCAAAAAACTTTTTTATGACTGAACTGCATTTATTGCTTTGAATACATGTCAGTCAGCTCTATATTAACTTATATTAATTTGGTAACCTCAACTGTCAAGTGTGTTTATGTAGTAATTTAGTAGGTATTTTTTAAAACACTTATTGGTGTATTTCACCATTAATGATAAAAAATCCCCTACTGCTTCACAAATATAATTAATAATAATAACAACAATAATAATAATGTAGTACCAAAATATAATTAAAATTATCAATTAAAAATCATGTGTCATTCAAGAGGTAAGTCACCTAAATTTTTTTATATAAAATTGGGCATTTCAGAAGTGCTCAATTGTGTCCACATATGGCTGAATTAAATTTTGGTAATTTTTTAGTATAAAAATGCATCATATTACCAAATTTTGAATGTCAATATTACAATTCTGTTAAGAATAAAATATATCACATAATACTATATGGTGCTTTAACTAAGATAAATGTAGAATAAGCAATATTCTTTTTTGTTAAATCACTCTTTAATAACTTTGTTAAACCTACTCATTACATAATTTAACCAATGCTTCTCAAAAATTACATGCACTACAATACTCCATTAAAAATACAAATTTATCATTTCTTTAGGCAAAACAACAAAAGACAATTAATATCTCACTCATCAATCACTTTTCTGCCATAGATAAAATACCCAAAATTTCTTCATGTTTTAAGTTTCTACGTATTCATACAAATGTTTTGCTAAACAACAAAATTGAATCTAAAACAACAGTGCACATCATTTTTGTTATTAATGATACACTGCCATAAGCAGTGCAGTCAATTAAGCAAATTACACTCAAGACTTGAATTACACAAGGTTCAGTTTCTTAAGATATTCCCAATGGTTGAGGTGAACAGTCCTTAGATGACGTGTGAGGTGATGTTTCACATTCATACGCTTGAAACACAGTGGACACTGAAAAGGCCTTTCTCCTGTATGAATGATTCGGTGTCGGTCCACTAGCTGCCGACGATTCCGCCCATAGAAGAGCTTTCCACATTCTGGACACTTGAGGGCAGGTAAGGTGTCCCCACCAAAACTTTCCATCTCCCCAGGTATACCCGCCCCAGCCCCCGCTGCAAGGCTGCCCATCTCTGCGCCCTCACTGCCACCCACCTGGAAAACAGAAGTTAGTCTCAGATGGACTCGGCTTCATTTTGGGTATGGGTATACCCTGTCATGGACAGGAAGCCCTTGACATGTTGAGGTACTGTTAGCCAAGGGTGCTGGGTGCAGTGAGGGGGTAGAGATGCCTTTTGGCAGGTCTCTTATAATACTCATCATCTTCAAGGAATTAAACATTGATTTTGTTTCTATCAAAGATAGTTTTCATATAGAAAAAGGATTATGAAATTAATGCATTACATTACTAAAAAAAATTTATTCTGCAAAATGATAAATAATATACAGTACATAAATCCCACCACTCAAAGCAAAGAACTGTGAGAACTAACAGTTTCTTCTCTCACTTATTAAATCATCGCAATTTTAGGTCTATATACACTTTCTATAGGTAATACTGTAAATACAAATGGCTAAAAGTTTTTTACTTCCTCACAAGAGTAAGAACAAATAGCAACTGTATTCTCTTAGAAAGTTTTTATTACCATATCATATAATATGGCTATAAGATAATCATATTTACAGGTAAAATGGTTGTACACAGTGAAAAATGAAGAAAATCATGAAGTCCTGGCAGGGTTCCACTATCACAATCTCATCAGGACCAGCAACATTTCATTACAGGCTAAAATTTTCCTATGAACAAAGACAAGGGTACTGTATATACATAATGCATAGAAAAAAATATGTGTACTTACCACTTAATGAAGTATGTGTCCTCTTCCATATACAGGTATATGTACTCTTTCAAATACAGTACTGTACAGTTGGACCCCTAATCTGTGAGGTCTCATGAATCTTGACTTAATACTCTACAAAATTACATGTGTGTGCATATTTAAAAAAAAATCCCATTATTTCCTTTTAAATATACAGTAAACATTTATATTATGCAACCTTTCTTTGCACACTTTTTGAAATATCCAAAAAACGTGTAACCAAGAAAATTAAGTGACTGATAATAAAGAATGATAAAGTGTGTAAACAAGAAATTTGTAATAAAGAGGTCAGAAATATAAAGATTTTCAGAGGCTGTCATGACACCAGTCACCTGACTACTCAAAATAAAAATGTTCAGAGAATCATTGTACGTACCTTGATAGGTAAGGCAGAGTAATGTTTATCTTTTATTTAATAGACTAATACGAGAGAAGATGTACATACAGTGGTACCTCGGTTAACGATATTTTTTCGTTCCAGAATGCTGTTCAAGTGCCATTACCAAACGAATTTATCCTCATAAAGAATAATGTAAAATAGACTAGTCCTTTTAGACCCCCAAAAGTACACTTACAAAAGCATTTAAAAAAATAAACTTACATAAAAGGGCGAGTTTGGGGACCATCGTTAACCGAGGTACCACTGTATATGCAAGTGCCCTTACAGCTGCTGCCACTTTTAACTTTGCAGTAAAGTTCAGGGTGGTAGCTGGGCAACCATACACTCCTCCTCCATTTATATTTGAACTCTACTGCTGGCTTTTGTTTCAACCCTACTATACCAGAGCATGTGGTATGGCTGAGTTCCACCTCACTTGTCCAACAAACATATCATTGAAGATTGAGACACTTATGCAACATATGGGAATCTTTATTAAGGAAACATTTTGCCACACAGTGGCTTCATCAGTCCAATACAAAGCAGAAAGGTGTAAGGAGAGGAGGAGTTTGAGGTAATCAGTCCCTTGGCCTGGAGTCGATGTGTTCAGTCCATCAATCTTGTAGAAAGTGATTACCTCAAACTCCTTTCTGCTTTGTACTGGACTGATGAAGCCACTGTGTGGTGAAACATTTCCTTAATAAAGATTCCCATATGTTGCATAAGTGTCTCAATCTTCAACTCGTCGGTTTTCAAAACCATTTATCACAAACATATCATTACTGAACCCTCATACATCGATCACACCAAATAAAAGTTGTAAAAGTAATTTGGACATATGGTGGAGTGTTGAATATAATCTTTGATCTCACATTTTTGTTGTGGTTGCAGCCAGAGGCAGCAGCTCACACACACCTCCCTCACATCACCTTCCATATCTTTTTATTCTGATTTTATCTGATGTGATTTTATCATATCATCGTCATGTAGTGTAATTATTAAAATTTTCTTATCATCGTCCATACAACACCACTAGACCCTCCCACTCACCATCCTCACTCATACTTATCTTCAATGTCAGGGACACACTCGAAACCAAACAGACTCTTCTTAACTGTAATTCTTCCAAACACTAAATGATTGTAAACATAAAATTCCTAAAATTGTTATTGCCTTTTTAATCTCAAGTTAGTCCTAAGTCTGCCTGTAATACTCTGCTATATAGGGGCTTTCAACTTTGTAAAAATAATTGTAGCATACCAAGATAAAACCATTTCCATTATTAAATTACACTAATTGTAATACTATTGTTTTTTGCTACCTCACTATTATAAATCTTATTATCATAAAATTCCTGATTACCTAACTTTTGTAATAATGTGAATTAAATAACATTAGAATGTACCACTCCATAACCTGTATCAATATAGAGTAGTCGGTAAGAATTAAGATTAGTCTGCCCAAAATGCCTAGGCATGCTACCTCACATTGTAAACTTTACAAAGAAATAAAAATTTTGAATTTGAATTTTGAATCCCACCTCTCTCTCTCTCTCTCTCTCTTTTCACTCTCTTGACTTACAATATTAATCCATTCCAGAAGACATACTGTATGTCAAAACTATTGTATTGTAACTCAAACCCCAAAATACATGGTAGAACACCGAACTTGACCTTAAGATACTTTTTGCTGTTTAAACACTCTTGAACCATATGATACATTGTACAATATGGTACAATGGTACCATATGGTACAGGGTACAGGGACCCTAATGTAAATAAGTCTGACTTTTTTGGGTTATCCTAGGTTCTCCAAACATATGCTGCTATATATGATAATCTATGTAACTGTATTTGTGTATGCCTAAATAAACTTACTTATAATGCCACATGTGCTCGAGTAAGTTTATTCAGGTGTACACAAATACAGTTACATAGATTATCATACATAGCAGCATATGTGTAAAGATCCTAGGATAACCCAAAAAAGTCAGGGTGACTTATTTCCATAGGGATCCCTGTATCTGTACCATATGGTACTCTGTACTGTATGGTACCCTGTACAGTATGGTACCCTGTACCATATGGTACCCTGTACTGTATAATACCCTGCACCGTATGGTACAACATACCATATGGTACCCTGTACCATATGGTACCCTGTACCATATGGTACCCTGTACCATATGGTCAGTAGGTGGTGGTGGTGGTGCCACGAGGTACAAGCCCATACTGGGAGTGAGTCTGGGACCCAAGTCACTGCCTCAGCAGTTTCCAAGACAAAGCACTTCGTCATCCACCTCTTTGAACATGTCCAGTGACTGTACATATGTAAATATATAATAGAACGTTACTAATATACAACATTTTTGCATATTTTTTGTTGTAAACAATTATTGTAAACAAAATAATGATCAAAATATTAGTGCGGTTATTGTGTTGAATACAACGGTACCATATACAGTGGACCCCCGAGTTTCGTAAAAACTTCACTCCTGAAGTCTGCTCAAGTGCCATTACCGAACGAATTTACTCCCTTAAGGAAAAATTTCACGTAGGTTAGTCTATTTCAGACCCCCAAAAATACACTTCCACAAGAACTTACAAAATTATACTTACATAATTGCACGATTTCCGGGGTATTCGTTAACCGAGGGTCCACTGTACAGTGGTACCTCGAGTTACGATGGTCCCCAAAATCGCCCTTTTATGTAAGTTTATTTTTTTAAATGCTTTTGTAAGTATATTTTTGGGGGTGTAAAAGGACTAGTCTATTTTACATTATTCCTTATGGGGATATATTCGTTTGGTAATGGCACTTGAACAGCATTCTCGAACGAAAAAATATCGTAACTCGAGGTACCACTGTACTAGTTCCATATGGTGCCACGAGCATGCAGCACACTGCACCAGCCCAATGCAACAGCATATGTGTAAAGATCCTAGGATAATCCAAAAAAGTCTGGGTGACTTATTTCCATTGGGAACCCTGTATCTGTACCATATGGTACCCTGTACCATATGGTACATTGTACCATATGGTACCGTTGTATTCAACACAATAACTGCACTAATATTTTCATCATTTTGTTCACAATAAACTTGCAAACAAATTTTGTAAGCAATATAATGATAAACAAATTACTAGCACGGATATTGTGTTGAATACAATGAGTGTACAATTATACATTATATTGGTCTCACAGGCCACAAAAGTTATTGGGGAAAAAAAATATTAGAAAAGAAAAGAAAAAAGTAACAAAAACGTAAAATAGAAAAATGCGACTTTACGGAAGTCGCTGATGTTGCCACCACGCGGTCACTGAGGGTCAACTTCATGCCTCTATATCTCAGTAACTACTGATCGGATTTTTTTTTTATTATCTACAGAAAATTATTATCTTTAATTCTGTAAGAAAAAAAATAGTTTTTTTTTTTTAAATTCTTGGACCCTGGTTCACACTTTGAGATTTAGCCTCTGGACCCCAAAATGGTTAAAAATAGGTGAGTGGGTGTGGGTGGGTGAGTTGGACCTGACTAGCTTGTGCTAATGGGTGTTATGGAGTACTCCTTCTTCTTAAATGGATGTGACTTGGACCTGACTAGCTTAGGACAGTACGTGACATGAACCTGCCTAGCATGGGACAGTAGGCCTGCTGCAGTGCTCCTTCTTTCTTATGTTCGTATTGACTCCAGGATTCTCACAAAGATGGGAGGTGAGAGTAGGCTGACTGAATACATCTGGCTGTGACAGTAGAATAGAAGTACAGTAGGACCCCACTTATAAGGCAGGTTAGGTTCCAGGCTATAGCCAGAAAGCAGAACGCCATTTTTTTTTCCATTTATAAATGCATATAAATGCCAGACAACAAGTTTACACTAACTTATATTAAGTTAGTAAAAGAACTAGGCATTAAAAACACAATAAAAAGTAAAATACATACACAGTACATTCATTACAGTGGACCCCCGAGTTTCATAAAAACTTCACTCCTGAAGTCTGCTCAAGTGCCATTACCGAACGAATTTACTCCCTTAAGGAAAAATGTCACGTAGGTTAGTCTATTTCAGACCCCCAAAAATACTTTTCCACAAGCACTACAATATTATACTTACATAAATGTACGATTTCCGGGGTTTACGAAACTCGGGGGTCCACTGTACTTACGTAAAATATTTGTAGTCTTATTAATGTAGGGCGAGGCGAGTAGTACAGTGGTACCCCGGATTTCGTACAGCTCCCAACTCGAACAATTATGTAAGTGTATTTTTGTAAGTGCTTTTGTAAGTGTATTTTTGGGGGTCTGAAACGGACTAATCTAATTTACATTCGTCCTTATGGGAACAAATTCGTACAGTAACGGCACTCGAACAGCCTTCTGGAACGAATTATTGACGAAATCCGGGGTACCACTATACTTATTTGTAGGAAGTCAGGTGTAGGTAGCCGGTAGGTGTATCCCGCCTGGGCTACACCTACCAGCTACCTACCCAAACTTAATATACGATATTTAAAGCAGCCCAGAGAGATAAAATACACATACAGTACACACATTATTTACCTTAAAATATGTGTAGTCTTAATGTTGGATGAGAGGTGAGAAGTATTTATTTGTAGCCTGGGCTACACCTACCGGCTACCTACAGTGCGGCCCAGAGCCATATTATTACCATCGACATACCTTGTTCAATGAATTTAATTGTTTCTAACAACAACCTTTAGATGCCATCATAAACGAAAGGAGAAGTAATGAATAATTCATGCCGAGAATTGTAAACAAAAGCGGAGTGACTAGACCAAACGCAGATTCATACACGCTTTCTTTGGTGGTGAACCAGAGAAAACGTAATGTTTTCCCTCCGCCTGGCATATAAAGATACGTAGCATGTTTATATGCTATGTAACGTGTTTCTTATATAATTTTGAAGAAAATATCATAGATGGATTAATGAAAATGTCTATATTAACGTAAAATAAGACATTTAATGTGCCTAAGAGTGATTATTATTAGTACAGTGGACCCTCGAGTAACGAGCACCCCGGAAATCGTACAATTATGTAAGTACAGTGGTCCCTCGGTTTTCGCCGAAAATTCGTTCCAGAATGCTGCTCAAGTGCCATTCGAGCAATTTACTTCCTTAAGAAATAATGTCACGTAGGTTAGTCTATTTCAGACCCCTAAAAATACACTTGCAACAGCACTTACGAAAATACACTTACATAAATGTTCGAGTTTGGAGATGCACGAAAACCGAGGGACCACTGTATAATATTGTAAGTGCTTTTGTAAGTGTATTTTTGGGGGTCTGAAATAGACTAACCTACATACTTGACATTATTCCTTAAGGAAGTAAATTCGTTCGGTAATGGCACTTGAGCAGGCTTCTGGAATGATTTATGCTCGTTACTCGGGGGTCCACTGTATTATGTACATAATGTTTTCCCTCCGCCTGGCAACCACACCTCCATAGCACATAAATATAGAATGTTTATATGCTATGTAACGTGTTTCTTATATAATTTTGAAGAAAATATCATAGACGGATTAATGAAAATGTCAATATTGACGTAAAATAAGACATTTAATGTGTCCAAGAGTGATTATTATTAAGTACTATTAGTATTACTATGGTGTTAAGACTAGAGGGACACACTTAGTGTGTCGTACTAGTACGGCTTGAGAGCCAGGGTAGGTGCTGTACTTGAACGTCTAAATTCTAGCGCCTTCAAATCTAGCGAGAGAAAGCTGGAAGCCTACATATGAAAGAATGGGTCTGTGTGGTCAGTGTGTGCAGTATAAAAAAATCCTGCAGCACACAGTGCATAATGAGAAAAAAAACTCCGACTTTGCAGTCTATTTTTGTATGGTATTTATTGTTGTATTCTCGTTTTCTTTGTATCATTTGATAGAATGGAAGATATATTACAGAAATAGAGATGATTGTGATTGGTTTTATGATGACAAGTACCTTGAAATTGAGCTCAAAATAGCGAAAATGTTCGATTTTTGCCGATGTTCAAGAGTAAACAAATCACGCCATGCGTCCAATACATGTCAACTGGCGAGTCTAATATTCTTTCACGAGTGCACTGATACTATTTACTGTTTTTATAATGATGCAGTAGTACACATAACAGTAAAACTTCTATTTTTTTGTGAAAGTAAAAATTCAAAATGGAAAGCAAAAGTAATGTAAGCGGGGCCTGGAGATGTGACTAATGAACAGAGGAAATGTTATTTTAGTGCCATGAATGTCTGTCTTGTTTATTCTGAACCCTATTTTGAAATTGGCATCTTTTGAAATTTGTGTGAAATTGGCCAAATTACCAATTTCTGACCACTTTATTGGGTAGTTGAAATCAGTGAATGGGCGGTTTCTTGTACTTAATCGATAGAACAAATGGAGTTCTAGCGAAATAGCCATGATTTTAGTAGACTGGAACATTGGAAGTGGCTGAAAATAGGACTCAAAAAGAGCCCTATTTTCATACTTTTTGTGTCATTATGATCGGAGAAAGATTCTCTATCATTTCATAAGAAAAAATAATTTTTTCCCCAAAATTTTTTTGACCCTGAGAACGAGTTTGGGAGAGGGCCTCTCGACCCTGAAAGGGTTAATGTGTGCCTGCATGCCAGCACAGTGTGTAAGTATATTTAGGTACAGGTACACAAGTACGTATTATTATCAGAACACATATAAAATTTGCAATAACTTTAAAACACCTGAAATTTTGGAACAGACATAATAGAGATATATGCTCATGGAGAATGTGAACAAACTGGGTGGTGCTCGCCATATTAGAAAGACAGGTTGCCATATAGAGAGTTTTTGTTATAATTTGAAATCGCTGTATTAGCGGAATGCCATAAAGCGGGGCCCTACTGTATATCAGCGCAGTAAACCCTCTTCTAGTGTATTGGTTACCTTCTTAATAATAATTGTCATATGAAAAAACAACTTTACGTAAAGTGAATAACATATGGGAAAAATAGGGTTACGTTTCAAACACCTTCAAATTTGCTCCAAAAACTTATTGCAGATTATCTTACCTTAAGTTCTATTAGCCATTATTTGAAGCATTTGAAGAATATGGGGAGGGTTAACATGGGCTTACTGGGCCCAGCTGAATGTAGTGAAGTTTAACTGATACAATCAGTACATGTCAGCAATTAAAAATAAGCCATATTATTTTACCTAAATACACCAGACATATAGGAACTCACCACACAAAGCAAAGAAAAAATATCAATATAAAAATGCATGAGGCAGCATCAGCTGCCATCAACATACCAACATTAGTAAAAATAAAGTCACATTTCTTTACCAAACCATACAAACATATAGGAACTCACCACACCTATACTTAACTTGTACTAAAAATAAATGCATTTGAAAAAGAAATAACTAAGGAAAATACAGTAATACTGTACTTACATAAAATACTGTGGGAGACCATATGCAGGAGATATGACAAGAGGTGCTCACCCTAACTTTGGCTCTGGCACCATTGAGATTGCAGATTTTTATATCTAAATTTTCAATACATGTCCAAATTGTCTGAATAACTTTTAAATTGTATGATCTATACATGAAGGGCAAATGATGCTGTACTGAATGGAAGTGAAAGAAACACCGCGCACTTTGAAATGAAGCCAGAATCAGCAGGGAAAAAATGCGCCTCCATCTCCTGTCACCAATAATTACTGCTATGTTGATAACATAACAGTGGCAGCAGCTGACATGAGACTTACCCACACATCTTCCCACACAATTCATTTAAACACTTATTCACTCTTTTATCAACACTCACTGACATGATTGACTGCAGAAATAGAGAACAGATACATCACTGGTAAAGGCACGGGAATGTGTAATTATTTTTTTTTTTTTAACACTGGCTGTTTCCCATCAAGGCAGGGTGACCTGAAAAGGGAGAAACGAGAGTTTTTCTTCTTTTTACATTTACAGTGGTACCTCGGTTTACGATGTTATCACCTTACGTTATTTTCGGTAACCGATATTTATAACGTAAGAAATTTGTTTGTGGTTTACGATGTTTGCTTCGTTTACCGACATTCGTACCGGACCTGTCCGCTTGGCGCCCAGCTGAGCGCGCACTCCAGGGAGCGTCAGTGCTATTGTTTACAAGCGAGAGCGACCACCCACCCACACCCACGCATTCATACCAGTATATTGTCATTATTCCACTGCTGTTTTTAGTGCTTGCAACTGCTAAATAAGCTACCATGGGTCCAAGGAAAGATCCTAGTGCTAAGCCTGTGGTAAAGAATGTGAAGGGAGTGAAGCATTTATGCAGGGAGAGTAGCATTTATGCAGGGAGTGTAGCAGGCATGCAGGGAGTGTAGCAGGCATGTAGGGAGTGTAGCAGGGATGCAGGGAGTGTAGCAAAGATGCAGAGAGTGTAGCAGGGATGCAGGGAGTGTAGCAGGGATGCAGGGAGTGTAGTAGGCATGCAGGGAGTGTAGCATTCATGCAGGGAGTGTAGCAAAGATGCAGGGAGTGTAGCAAAGATGCAGGGAGTGTAGCAGGGATGCAGGGAGTGTAGCAGGGATGCAGGGAGTGTAGCAAGGATGCAGGGAGTGTAGCAAGGATGCAGGGAGTGTAGCAAGGATGCAGGGAGTGTAGCATTCATGCAGGGAGTGTAGCATTCATGCAGGGAGTGTAGCAAGGATGCAGGGAGTGTAGCAAGGATGCAGGGAGTGTAGCAAGGATGCAGGGAGTGTAGCAAGGATGCAGGGAGTGTAGCAAGGATGCAGGGAGTGTAGCAAGGATGCAGGGAGTGTAGCAAGGATGCAGGGAGTGTATCATTCATGCAGGGAGTGTAGCATTCATGCAGGGAGTGTAGCAAGGATGCAGGGAGTGTAGCAAGGATGCAGGGAGTGTAGCAAGGATGCAGGAGTGTATCATTCATGCAGGGAGTGTAGCATTCATGCAGGGAGTGTAGCATTCATGCAGGGAGTGTAGCATTCATGCAGGGAGTGTAGCATTCAAAGAAAAAGGCCAGTAACCCCAGAAAAGGACTTGGTACCTGCAGTGTTAATGGAAGGGGATTCCCCTTCCAAACACTAGCATACTACTCCACCTTCTCCCCTCCTCCCGTCCTCCACACATCAACAACTCTTCAATAAATGTAAGTGACATGTTATTGTACAATATTTGCATGTATATTTATGTATTCTTTATTAAATTGTGTATTATTTAATGTCCAAAAGTTCTAAAAAATATTTTATTTAACTACTTTTGGAAGTCTTGGACGGATTAAATTTATTTCCATTATTTCTTATGGGGAAAATTGATTCGTTTTACGATTGTTTCGGCTTAAAATATGCCCTCTCTGACGGATTAAAATCGTAAACCGAGGTACCACTGTAGTAATTTATACAGGAGAAGGGGTTACTAGCCCCTTGTTCCTGGCATTTTAGTCACCTCTTACGACATGCATGGCTTACGGAGGAAGGATTCTGTGATTACAGTGTAATCAAAATAATGGACAATACCGTGTTACTAATCTTTGGGGTTAATAATCCTAATAGCCTTCTACTGAACTTGTGAGGATTTCTTATATTAATACACTGAATATTATCTTCAAACTTTTTATCAAGGTGTTTTATATAAATTAAATATTTATAATTAAATAAATTTTAGAAAACACTAATCATGTGAGTAAAATGCTAGCTACTGAACATGACTTGCTCTCACTTAGCAAGAACAATGGGAGGCTGTGATAAGTGGGGCAGCCACTTGTGACAATCTATGCAAGGTACTACCCAAATTTCACACATTACCTTTTTTATTTACGGTGTACAGTGGACCCTCGAGTTTCGACCACCTCAAAACTCGAACAATTATGTAAGTGTAATACTGTAAGTGCTTTTGTAAGTGTATTTTTGGGGGTCTGAAACGGACTAACCTACTTTACATTATTCCTTATGGGAACAAATTCGTTCGGTAATGGCACTTGAACAGTCTTCTGGAATGAATTATGGCCGAAACTCGGGGGTCCACTGTATATTATAAAGGTTATTTCATGGTGTGCAATTTTGGATGCATATTTTCAATTGCATTTACACAATATCACACTCTTTGATATCATTTTATAAGAGGGTTTACTGTACATGCCAATTCTGCTCACTGTGAGTTTTTAAATTGATTCAACCAGGGTTAATTTTACATGCTCTTTAAAAAGAATACAACACGCATACTGGGAGATTAAAATCCAAAAAACTGACTTTTCAGAAGGTAAGACTATGTGTATACTAGTGGTGACTGCCTGTCACAACAAAAGCAGTACAATAGTTTAGAAAATGAACAAATGTTCAAAGTTAATCAAAATACTGTGTAGTACAGTACATATTATGATACTGTACTTATCGACTAGTAATCAGTGCAGGAAGATCATAAAATAAGTGATTAATAATATATTCAAAATGTTTGAGTTGGGAACCAAGGTCAAATTTATAAAAAGAGATAAAACTCGGAAAAGAACAGGATTAAGGTGGTGCGCTCTGTAGAAACTCCTGGCCATGACGACTGAGGACGTGGGCCTTGAGATTCCACTTGAAGGTGGCACGGTAGTCACACCGCGGACATTGGTATGGGCGCTCTCCAGTGTGGGTGCGTAGGTGACGTTCCAGTTTAGATCGCTTGGCCTGGTTCTTGCCCTCAAACTTGCGGCCGCACACTGGACACACAAGCACCCGCAGCGCCTGTAACAAGACACACACCTCACTGCCACACCTGTCTGCTCCACCATGATCTCCTTCAACACAAACTCACTCCACTATCATGTCTAAATTCCCATCATTAAGAATTCTTTATATTTCTTTCATTCTTCTTTTATAAAAATAGTGATGCAAATGTTCTTGTTTCACACATTCTCCTAATTCAGAGAGGGGTTGCGCATGAGCTTTTCCCAATTTTGAGTTAATTTCAAAATACTCTACTGTATTAGCATCACATTATTTCATATTACAGTACATGAGTTTGTCAACTGAACTTTCTGAAAACCCAAAAGTAGTTATAGTATTACAATTAAAGCAGCAGAATTCTGACTTTTGAGTGCCATACTGACATTTTAGATTCAGAATTAATATTTAACTACAAAAACAGATGGAGCATTTTACAAACACAATACTCTTTAAAAAAAAAAAAAAAAAAAAAAGAGGCCACTGAAGAACAGTGAGTTTTAATGATGGACGGATAGTTACTAGTGCAACTACAAAATTTTCCTTGAATGGTTACAAATGATGTGCCATTTGGTTCCAACTGAACAACTCTTATCTCAGCAGACTCTCAATGTTTACTCATCACAATATACATGACTGACATCATACATGTCATTAAAGCAACCATTTTTTCAGTTCAGATGAGAAGTTTTGTCTTTTCTTGGTATAGTAAACAACTTTGACAAAGTTTAAATGATGAAGAAATAACAGTGGTGCAGGCTTGGCTTATCCTATATTGATGAAAAGTAATATACTGGAGTGTGATGGCCTCTCATACATACAAAACATTACAGGTACAGCACTGAGCTGAATTTCTCCTGCATGCTTGTGTGAAGTGAGAGCCACTATGAGTTTTGCCTTCTATAGGTATGAAGGAACAGCTTCTGCACCGTGTCTGACTTCAATGTGTGTTTTGAGGTTGCCCTTCCTATTAGCACAATGAGGACACAGTGGGCACTGAAAAGGCTTCAACCCAGTATGGATCTGCATGTGACGCTCCAGGTTTGATTTGCTGTTACGACCATGGAACCTCTTGTTACAGATGCTGCAAGTCAACTCCCTCCACAAGTGTACTCCATCACCATCAACAACACTACAAGTCCCTGGAGCCAAGTCGATGGAAGGGGAAACAGTTGAGGGGTGCCGTGGAGCAACGGTGCCAGAGCGTGGGGATGTTGGAGCGATCTCTCTCTGAAATAACAAGAGCAAAGCCTTCGTTTAGGCCCTCTTATCACAGCCTCCCATTGTTCTTGCTAAGTGAGAGCAAGTCATGTTCATTATCCACCAGTATCTTTATTACTTCCATTAATACACAACAATAAACTAAAGTATAAGAGGAAATAATATGCTAAAACTGCAGAGGAAAAATTCACATTTACATTACTAAGGATAAAATACTTCAACTGCTCATAATTTTCCAATGAATAAGTTACACAGTGGTTATGTTTTACACTTTTTTTTTTTTTTACACAGGGTTTGACAAGGTTAGGTTAAAGATCCCTAACTTTATTGACAAGCTATGTATTTACAAGTTAAGAATTCCTAACTTTAATTAACACTCTCCAAAGAGGTGCCTTGATGACTGTGAAGAGCTTTTGATCCACAGAAAAATAGCTACCTTCCATTTCCTTGGATCAAATTTAATTATTTCCCATTTCCTAGGCATTGTAAAACCTCTAGGTGTTTAGTGCTTCCTCAAAAATATAATAATAGCTAGATGTGACTCATTGGCTGCCTAATACAAGCAAGATATCTCCAACATCCCATTAACCCAACTTCCTCTAACAAAGATATCTCCAACATCCCATTAGCCCAGCTTCCTCTAACAAAGTGCACACACAAAGAATAATAAGAATGTGGCATAAGTTTCTCATGCAGTTAAATATCAGCATTGAAGATTTTGAGACAATCAGACGAGGCACTCACAAGTTATTGCATGGCAACAAATTTCCCAATTTCTTCAATAAAAATGATTTATTGACACGAACACTGCCCATCATATATGAAACCTTTGAGGGTCTGTCCCGTAGTTCTAAACCTCTGAAGCCAGGGTCCAAGCCGTAGTACTACGTCATGAGCTCAGCTCCCTCAGATAAGCTGTGAGAGGTAAATTTGGGCCTAGATATGAGAGAATGCATCTATGTGTTAAGTGTGCACCACATAAAACAAATCCTGCAGCACATAGTGGACAATGAGGAAAAAACAAACACTGAGACTATGTTTTTGGATTAAAACAGCGACTTTGTGGTGTATTTTCATATGGTTTTTATGGTTCTATTTGCGGTTTCCTAGTCTCATTTGATAGAATGGAAGATATATTACATAAATAGAGATGATTTTTATTGGTTTAGTACTGAAAATAGCTTGAAATTGAGCTAAAAGTAGCAGAAATGTTCGATTTTTGCTGATGTTCAAGAGTAAATAAATCACATCACGCGTCCAATACACATCAGCTGGTGGATTTAATGTGCATTCCCAAATGTGCTGAAAGTATTTATAAAATTATTACAATATTGCATAACAGTAAATCTTCTATTTTTTGGAGAGAATAAAAATTCTTTATGTGAATAAAAAATCAAAATGGAATTCATCTGTAAAGCCTGGAAACATAACTAATAAACAGAAGAAATGTTATTTTAGTGTTGGGAATGCCTGCATTATTTATTCTGAACCTTATTTTGAAACTGGAATATTTTGAACTTTGTGTGAATTGGCCAAATTACCAATTTCCGATCACTTTATTGGGCACGTAGTTGAAATAGTTGACTGGGCGATTTCAAGTGCTCAATAGATAAAATGGAACACATACTAGTGAAATAGCTAAGAATTTGGTCTAATGAAACAATGTAATTGGCTGAAAATAGGACTCAAAGTGGGCAAAATCGCCCATAGCAAAATTCGCGAGAGAGTTATTCCATCAATTTTTTATAAAATTTCGTACTTTTTGCTTTATTACCTTCAGAAAAAGATTCTCTACCATTTCATAAGAAAAACTTATAAAAAAAATTTGGGGAAAATTCTAGGACCCTGTGGGGAATTTTCAGATTTGGGGTCTGACCCTCAAAGGGTTAAAACATTCCACTAAGTAAGATTCACCAGCTTCAAAAATTTACAGACAATCAGAAGAACCACTCTCTAATTATTACATGGAGGCCAATATCACAGTTGGTTAAAAAGGGCTTACATGGGGCAGTAAAAATACCAACCTTCCTTTGAGCAAAATAAACCAGAACTTTAAGTTTGAACCCACTCTGATGATTCATTCTCATGTTATTGGCATTAAGTAGTATGAATGTTTTAGTATAAATTTGCCTGAAATGCTTTGTATAATAAGTGGCTTTCAACTGAATATACATCAGTATTAAATTTTTATCAGTAATGTATATGTTTGTAAAGTATAACCAGATATCATGTAAATCTGACTACTGTAACTTCTGTATCATCAACTGAAATAAACATTTTATTTTATTTTTTATATTTCAAGTTTTTAAGCTGATAAGTCATTTACAACTTATTCCATGAAAATCAGCAGAATTAACAAATTGGCACTTAGTGCCAATTTGTAAGATAAACCAGCATTAAGGCTTCAAGCCAATACGAAGATAAATTTTTAATTACAGTGGAACCCCGACTTTCGAACATAATCTGTTCTAGGAGCTAGTTCTCAACTCAAAACGTTCAAAAGTCGAATCAATATTTCCCATAAGAAATAATGGAAATACAATTAATCCGTTCCTGCTGTCAGGAGGCATGACAAAATAGTACTTCACTATGACGCTATTATCAACTCGACAGCTTATTTATCTATCACAATCCATCTAATATGACATAGTAAACAATATAAATAACATAAAAAACTGATATAAACTCTAGAATGGATAAAATATGTATGTCATTACGAATGTGGTGGCGGGGGAGGACGGTGCTGGCGGGCTTTCTTGCTCAAGCTATGAAAACATCTTCCCATTCTTTCCTCTTTCAGACGTGTTAGTATAAGAGAAAACGGAGTTTGTAATGCTAACTGCATTAGATCACTTCTTTCATAAGAAAACCATAATGTAGAAATGAACAGGTGTACGTACACCATTTACATACCTTGCAGAAGATAGGCAGAGCGGCTTATGCTGTCACAAGTTGATTTCGTTTCGTCCTTTTTCTATCGCTTAATCGCTACACTCTTAATGCTACACTTTGTCACTGAACTTAACTGCTTTAAACTCCACAACTTGTGCCTGTGCTGGCGTGCAGGAACACATTAAAATCACTAAGTGTTATTAGTCTTGAAGATGCCATATTAATAACGATAATAATAACACAATAATAATTACTCTGAGGCGCATTAACCCTTTCAGGGTTTTCGCCGTACTAGTACGGTTTACGCCCTAGGGTTATTGACGTACTAGTACGCATAAATTCTAGCGCCCTCAAATCAAGCAGAAACAGGCTAGTAGGCCTTTATGTGAGAGAATGGGTCTGTGCGGTCAGTGTGCGCAGTATAAAAAAAATCCTGCGCCACACAGTGCATAATGAGGAAAAAAAAACTCCGACTGTGATTTTGGTTTAAAACAGTGACTCTGCAGTCTATTTTTGCATGGTATTTTTGGTTGTATTTTCGTTTTCTTGGTCTCATTTGATAGAATGGAAGATATACTACAGAAATAGAGATAATTTTGATTGGTTTCACGATGACAAGTACCTTGAAACTGAGTGCAAAGTAGTAAAAATGTTCGATTGTTGCCGATGTTCAAGAGTAAACAAATCACGCCACGCATCCAATACACATCAACTGGCGAGTCTAATATTCTTGCACAAGTGCACTGATATTATTTATACCGTTTTTACAATGATGCAGTAGTATACATAACAGAAAATCTTCTATTTTTTTGTGAGAATAAAAATTCAAAATGGAAAGCAAAAGTAATGTAAGAGGGGCCTGGAGACATGACTAATGAACAGATAAAATGTTATTTTAGTGCCAGGAATGTCTGTCTCGTTTATTCTGGACCCTATTTTGAAATTGGCATCTTTTGAAATTTGTGTGAAATTGACCAAATTGCCAATTTCTGACCACTTTATTGGGTAGTTGAAATTGGTAAATTGGCAGTTTCTTGTACTCAATCGATAGAACAAATGGAATTCTAGAAAAGTAGCTATAATTTTAGTAGACTGAAACATTGGAATTGGCTGAAAATGGGGTTCAAAGTGGGCAAAATCGCCAGTGCGTAAATATCGTCAATACCGCTAACTTTGCGAGAGCATAATTCCGTTAGTTTTTCACCAAATTTCATACTTTTGGAGTCATTATGATCAGAAAAAGATTCTCTATCATTTCATAAGATTTTATTTTTTCCGAAAATGTTTCGACCCTGAAAACGAGTTAAGGATCGGGGGTCTCGACCCTGAAAGGGTCACACTAATGTTTGTTATAACTACTGAAGCAAAAATAGATTTTTTACTGAAAGCTTCTACAGTTTTATGGTCTGGATGTATCAGTAAACAGAGGTGAGTGAGCACAGGTGAGTAAGCACAGGCAAGTTAGCACAGGTGAGTGAGCACAGGTCAGTTATCACTGGTGAGTGCACAGGTGAATGAGCACAGGTCAGTTATCACAGGTGAGAGCACAAGTCAGTTATCACAGGTGAGAGCACAGGTCAGTTATCACTGGTGAGAGCACAGGTCAGTTATCACAGGTGAGAGCACAGGTCGGTTATCACAGGTGAGAGCACAGGTCAGTTATCACAGGTGAGAGCACAGGTCGGTTATCACAGGTGAGAGCACAGGTCGGTTATCACAGGTGAGAGCACAAGTCAGTTATCACAGGTGAGAGCACAGGTCGGTTATCACAGGTGAGAGCACAGGTCGGTTATCACAGGTGAAAGCACAGGTCGGTTATCACAGGTGAGAGCACAGGTCGGTTATCACAGGTGAGAGCACAGGTCGGTTATCACAGGTGAGAGCACAGGTCGGTTATCACAGGTGAGAGCACAGGTCAGTTATCACAGGTGAGAGCACAGGTCAGTTATCACAGGTGAGAGCACAGGTCAGTTATCACAGGTGAGAGCACAGGTCAGTTATCACAGGTGAGAGCACACATCGGTTATCACAGGTGAGAGCACAGGTCGGTTATCACAGGTGAGAGCACAGGTCGGTTATCACAGGTGAGAGCACAGGTCGGTTATCACAGGTGAGAGCACAGGTCAGTTATCACAGGTGAGAGCACAGGTCAGTTATCACTTTTAAGAGAGTATTGGACAGTTGTCACAGGTCAGTGATGATGACTGTTATAAAGATAAACAAACAGAAACTCACAACCCATGGATGGGTAAAGTGTATTTCTTAAGGCAAAAAAAAAAAAAAATGTGGATGCAGATTTATTAATACACTGCAGACTAAGGTTGGACATAAATATGCATAAGAACTTGAAACGTAGGTGCAACACACTACCTATCTCCAAACTCAAAAAAAAAAAAAAGACCAGATATACAAAATGAAACCACCAACATTCCTGTGTAACAAAGTTCTTTCTAAACTTTTCAATATGGTTTATATACTGGACAGAATAAGAAAAAATGTTTTTGTCTGAACTAACCTTAATACATAATTTATTTTATACCTAAAGCCATAAAGGCAAAATAACCTTAATGACTGAACCATTAGCCTTTTCAAATGAGCTTAAGGATTTCCTTAGAATATTGAGCAAGAAACAAGACAAAGTATTTATCAGGCAAATGTTTTAATCTGATGGACTGCACGACTTTACCAGCAGAAGCTGTAGCCTCACTCTGCCAGTTAGATGACCCTGGCTAGCTGTATGACAGTTACAACCTAACCAAACCAAAGTATAGTAAACCTTATGTCAAGCCTCTTTTTAAAAAGGAACTTGACAAGTTCCCCTAAGCAGCTCCTGATCATCCAGGCTGTGGTGTTTGCACTGTACGCCACACTGCCATCACAAATAACCTAACTGGACAATAAAGGCAATGGCCCTCAAAGCTATTAACAAGTAGCCAACAAATAACAAATGGAATATCAATTCATATGACTTATACAGTGGTACTTTGAGTTATGATATTAATCCATTCCAGAAGATGTGTTGTAATTCACAACTATTGTAACTTGAACCTAAAAACACATGGTTTATTGCTAATGCATTCCAAGACCCCAGTAGAGCAACTTTTATTGTACTTGGACTTGAAGAGTTGGTGTTGGGAAGGGCAGGTAGGCCAGAGCTGGCAGGAGAGGCAGGGCAGGCACACCACAGCAGACAGAACAGGCCAGTGAGGTAGGGCAAGGTAAAGCAGGTAGGGCATGACAGGGTTGGGCAGGCAGGCAGGGAATGTAGGGCAATAAGGCATGAAGAGTGGGGCAGGGCAGGGAACAACAGGGCAGGGCAAGGCAAGCTGGGTAAGACAGCCAGGGAGTGCAGTGCAGGGCATGGCATGGCAGGGCAGGCAGAGATTGGTAAATATATGTACACCTAACATTTAATATTTGCACTCTGTTTTTGCAGTTTGCAGTCTCCTGCCTCCTGCATCTGGTACATGTAGTCTCCCACCCTCCCTCTGCTTGTCTTCCTCCCTTCCACTTTCCCTCACTACCATCCACCCCCCCTCCCCCATCCCTTTCAATCACCCTGTCTTGCCTCTGGGCTGAGACTTATCCATGTGTGCCGACCACCATCTATGTATCATACTTCAAACTTTTCATCGCAGCTCAACATTAAATTCCTTTAAGAAGGTAAATCATAACTCAAAATTATCATAATTCAAGACCATCATAACTCAAGGGACCACTGTATATTGGCTAGATTAGGTTAGGTTAGACTACATATTAATAGCCACTTAGTATGTCAAGTTCAAGTTAGACTAAGTTAATCGGTACTGTTGTACTAACAGCCATAGTCACCAGAGTAGTAACAATAAATACTGCAGCTTCTATAGATGTACTCAAAGAATCTATCACCTGACAAATTCTAACCTGACATATACAAACTGTATTTACTCAAATCACACTTATTGATATTTTATAAAAAGAATTTTTTTTTTTATTGGTGGCCATATCCAGTCTGTTCACATTCAGCAACAGAACCAGACTGGTCTCTGTTAAGAGACTCTTGACGAACATTCAAAAAGTCTGAAAAAGGACTGAAGGTAGATTCCTGTGGCTCATGAGCAGACTCATGTGGCTGATTGGCAATGGTATCACAGTAGTCCATCTTCTGATGACTTCTAAGTTGTAAATCTCTTCCCCCAGAATCATGATCACTTATTATTTTGGAAAGTCTCTGACCACGGTTTGATTCCTGCTGTCTGGGAATCTGGACTGACTTCTCATAAGAATTTGGGTTCTGCTCCTGAGGCGATGGTGATTCTTGGGAGCCAGTAATGGACTCGGTTAAAAATCCAAGAGATGAATCTTGCGACAGGTTGAGTTCTGGGGTCTGAGTCCTGCTATAAAATGTAACTTGAGACCCATGACGGGACTCAATGTGCATTTTTAGATTACTCTTACGATTTGCGCGGTGTGAGCAATGTGGACACTGATAAGGCTTCTCCCCAGTATGGATCTGAAAGTGTCGGTTGAGTAGGTAGTTTCGCTTGGTGCCTTGAAACTGACGTCCACATATGGGGCACTGTACAGTGGCTCTCCCTGCTGCACTGCCACCATCGCTGCCATCGCCTCCGCCTCCCTGTGGCCCCTGCCGACGAGAAGACACGCTTCAGCCACCTGTATATTCCATATTCCGGTACATCTGGCCTTTCCTTATATCAAATATTCTACAAGTTCAGATTCCTTTTTATGATTCAACACAACAATAAAAGGCTTACTAAATGTTTCATACAAACAGTGACATATTACTTGGTTTCCTTTTGTAACTAATAATTTGTAATTACTATACTGTACTACCATGTGTTACAGCAAATGATGGAGGAATGATGCAATAAGAAGCTGAAGTTTCCCATTTAGAATAAAAGTTGGTTCTAAAACTAAACTTTCCTGGTTACTTATAAAAACTTACACTATACATTAAGATAAAAATAAGATTCACATTAAATCTGTGAGAAATATAAACGCACTCTGTGTTTTCTGCTTTGTACATAGCATAGTCTGAATGGCATAAAAACTATTATTGAAAATAGAGAAAACAATCTCACAAGCAAAAATAGCATAATGAGCAAATATATATCTGTCGTACATGTACTTGTACAATGGTTGATAATGTATGCAGTACTGAGAATTTTCTGATGACTAGTTTACACAAAGACTGTCACTGATACCTCAGGCTATCATAGTTCAAATCAAATTATTACCTGGCTAAAGATTCCCAAGTATTGAGACATGCCACTTGTGTTTCTGCAGTCTGTAAATTACCTGTAAATTCAGGTTACATTCCTAAGGGCCAGCTTTTGATGCCTGGGGTAGGCTTAATGTTAAAAAATACAGGAAAGTTATGTAGCAAGTAATCCTATACTTATATCACTAATAAATCTACACAACTCTGAAATGAAGAGCTACTGACAGAAGTCAATTAATTTCAGCAGAAACAATTTCAAAAGTTGGGGATCACAAAGTATTATAAACTGTAAACTAACAGGAACTTTCATCAAGTAACCCAGTAAGGGTAGTGCATTAATTCTAATGAAAGGATCTTAAGCTAAGGATCAATCCTGATTATCTTCTATTCTTCAGGTGCTGTATGGCCCAAATAGTTGTATGCTTCTCCATGACTATATTTACCTAATAAATACTAGCCCAGAAGGAACATTACCTGAAGATTCAGAGAGCATCATTTATGTCCTACACTTACTATTACATTAGAAAGACATCACAGTAATTGTACATTATGTTTACAGTATGAAGGGAAAGGAGGTGAAAAGGAAGAGCTGAAAGATTAATTGCAAGAGGTCACAGGGGGGCTTAAACCATATGTTAACCCTTTCATTGTTGGTACAGTGGACCCCCGCCTAATGAGCACCCCGGAAATCGTACAATTATGTAAGTACGTATAATATTTTAAGTGCTTGTGGAAGTGTATTTTTGGGGGTCTGAAAAAGACTAACCTACGTGACATTATTTCTTAAGGAAGTAAATTCGTTCAGTAATGGCACTTGAGCAGGCTTCTGGAATGAATTTTGCTCGTTAGGCGGGGGTCCACTGTACTTCCAAAATTAAAAGCACTGAGTGTTGAGTTTAAAAAAAAATTATTTTTGAAATGGAAGAGAATCCTTTTCTAAAGGTATTGACACTAAAATTGTGAAATTTGATGGAAAACTTATGAAATCAGGGAGGTAAGCAGCCTAGGTGCAATTTACGTGTCAGCAATTTCACCTACTTTGAGGCCAATTTCATTGCTCAATTCTGTCAGCTGAGCACAAAAAATTACCCATTCAACTATGAAAATTACCCTATAAGTGCCAATTTTACATAAAATTCAATAAATTCCAATTTATAAACAGAGCAAAATAATCACTGTAGGCATTCCCACCTTAATTTACTGGGAACGATTGAAGTCCCTTGATTTGTATTCCCTGGAACGCAGGTGAGAAAGATAAATGATAACATACAATTGGAAAATCCTAGAGAGACTAGTCCCAAATTTACAATCAAAAATCACCCCCTACAAAAGCAAAAGACTGGGAAGGAGATGAAACATCTCCCCATTGAAAAGCAGGGGCGCTACGAGTATGCTAGGAGACAACACAATAAATGTCAGGGGGTCCAAGACTGTTCAACTGCCTTCCAGCATACATAAGGGATATTACTAACAAACCCCTGGCTGTCTTCAAGAAGGCACTGGACAAGCACCTAAAGTCAGTACCTGATCAGCCAGCCTGTGGTTCGTACGTCAGTTTGTGCATGGCCAGCCTGGTTGATCAGGTCCCAATCTACTAGGAGGCCTGGTCACAGACCAGGCCGCAGGGTGTTGATCCCTGAAACCCTCTCCAGGTATACTAAAGCAAACTGTCTTCTATTCATTAATCAAATCCCCAGGTCTCTCCTATATAACATTTGCCCTCCATTTTGAATTTATCATCATAAAAAATGAAGTTTATCCTATTTCTCAGTTAAGAAAATACAGTGGAACTTCGAGTTTCGACAGCCCTAAGTTTCGGCCGTTTCGAGTTTCGGTCACTTTTTTCGGCTAAATTTTGTTGTGAGTTTCGAATAGTACCTTGAGTTTCGGTCGCCGTACCAGACCTATCCACCTGCCGGTGCATGCGTTGTGAGTCAGTCTGACTTTGTTTCTCCTCGAGTGAACATTACCCTGCGCTTTCATCCAAACATTTCACAATAATCCATTGTTTTTTGTGCTTGAGTGTGACTGCTACATAATTAACCATGTGCCCAAAGAAGCTTCCTAGTGCCAGCCCTTTGGTAAAGAAAGTGAGAAACATGATAGAATTGAAGAAAGAAATTGTAGAAAAATACGAAAGTGGTGTGCATGTGCTCTCTGGACAGTTTTTTTGTGTGACAGGGGTCCAGTGACTCTTAAGCTGGTCCTAGTGCCATTAAAAAACAAATTACTGAAGTATCCCCAGATAGGGCTTTGATACCTGAAGTCCTAATAGTGGGGGATTTCCCTTCCAAACAATAATAAGTCCTTCCTCTCTCCTCCCTGCCTTCCATATGCCAACAAGAGTCTTCAATAAAGGTATGTAAATGTGATTTTAAATGTTTATTTATCTATTTCATTAGTCATTTAAGTACTACAGTGGTACCTCGGTTAAAGATGGTCCCCAAACTCGCCCTTTTATGTAAGTTTATTTTTTTAAATGCTTTTGTAAGTGTATTTTTGGGGGTCTAAAAGGACTAGTCTATTTTACATTATTCCTTATGGGGATAAATTCGTTTGGTAATGGCACTTGAACAGCATTCTGGAACGAAAAAATATCGTTAACCGAGGTACCACTGTATACGTATGTATTTATAATTGTTTTGTGTATGTAAAACTACAGATATTCTTTAAAAAATGTATTTTTTTTTTTTTAAATATTTTTGGGTGTCTGGAACGGATTAATTGGATTTACATTATTTCTTATGGGAAATATTGCTTTGACTTTCAAACAATTTGAGTTTCGGCCGAGCTTCTGGAATGGATTAAGTTCGAAACTCGAGGTACCACTATATAACCAAAATTTATTGGTCCCAGTTTAAGCCATCTAAATAACTGAAGCTGACCTAGTAAAACCTATAAAACAGACTGGAAAGGGTTGCAGGGCCCTACCCTTCCTCAGGAAAACTGACAAAAAAATTATTATTTTGACTACTTGGAGGCCCATTTCAGGCCAGTTCTACTCTGAAATTGACCAAAATCATCTCCATTTCACTCTTATGTCTTCTGATCTATCATATAATACCAAGAAGCAGCCAATAAAACATAAACACTATCCTAGAAAACACCTCAAAGTTGCTATTTTAACCCAAACTACACAATGTGGGGCAAGATTTTTTTATACTGTGCACAGGCCCATTCTCTCATATAAAGGTCGAAATTCAGTGATCACAGCATATTTGAGGGTGGTGTGATTAAGGCATAAATCTACATAAGAAACACTAGCCTTAACGACATAAATCAACTTGCCTGACAGGAAAGGGTTAGAAATATCATTCATCTGGGTTGAGAGAGTCATTTGTCTATAATGCATCTAAATTGAGTCTCAGGGTATGTCGGATAATTATAAAAAAAAAAAAAAAGAAGGATTGCTGAGGTGGTTTGGAAAGGGAGAGTTTGGAACAAAAGAGAATGACTTGTAGGATATATAAATCTGTAGTGGAAGGGGGTTGGGGTCATCTTAGGAAAGGTTGAAGGGAGGGGATGAAGGAAGTTTTGTGTGTGAGGGGATTGGACTTTCAGCAGGTGTGTGTGAGAGTGTTAAATAGGAGCGAGTGAAGACAAATGATTTTTATGGCTCGACATGTTGTTGGAGTGTGAGCAAAGTAACATTGAGGAAGGGATTCAGGAAAATCAGTTAGCCGGACTTGAGTTCTGGAGGCGAGATGTACACTACAGTTTTTTAACTGTAGTGTAGGTGCATATATGGCAAGACAGTGATGGATTGAATGATGATGAAAGTGTTTCTTCTTTTTTGGGTTACCCTGCCTTGGTGAAAAATGGCTGATGTGTTAATAAAAAAAAGTTAAACCATACAAAACAAAAGTACAGAGATTATATGATCATTACTGGCAGTCTAACAATTTTGTGCAAATCTTATGATGAATTTTAGAGCAAGCTACAGTGGACCCTCGGTTAGTGATGGCGTCGGATACCGATAAAATTTTTACGTCAAACTATTGACTCGGTTTATGATGATCTACTCGGTTTACAATATTCGTCCCGGACGCGTACGCGTGGCCCAACTGTGTGGGCACTCCAGGGAGTGTCAGTGTGCTATTGTTTACAAGTGAGAGCGACCACCACCCACTCCACCCACGCATTCATACCAGTATACTATTGTCCTTATTCCACTATTTTTAGTGCTTGCAACTGCTAAATAAGCTACCATGGGTCCAAAGAAAGCTCCTAGTGCCAGCCCTGTGGTAAAGAGGCTCAGAAATATGGTAGAAGTGAAGAAGGAGATAATAACAAAATATGAAAGTGGAGTGCGTATCACTGAGCTGGCCAGGCTGTATGGTAAAGCCTATTCTACCATTGCTACCATTGTGGCCAAGGGAAATACATGTAAAATCAAGGAAGCTGTTGTTGCGAAAGGTGCATATGTGATCACAAAACAAAGATCGCAAGTGCTGGAAGATGTGGAAAATTTATTAGTGGTGTGGATCAACGAGAAACAGTTAGAAGGAGATAGTGTTTCGCAGGCAATAATATGTGAAAAAGCAAGGCAGTTGCATGATGATCTCGTCAAGAAAATGCCTGAAACGAATGCTGAAGTGAACGAATTTAAAGCCAGCAAAGGCTGGTTTGAAAGATTTAAGAAGCGAAGTGGCATACATAGTGTTGTGAGGCATGGTGACGCAGCCAGTTGTGACAAAAGTGCGGCTGAAAAATATGTGCAGGAATTCCAGGGGTACATAGAGGCTGAACAATTCCAAATCCAACAAGTGTTCAATTGTGACGAAACAGGCCTGTTTTGGAAGAAAATGCCAAACAGGACCTTTATTACACAGGAGGAAAAGGCACTCCCAGGACATAAGCCTATGAAACACAGGCTAACTTTGATGCTTTGTGCTAATGCCAGTGGTGATTGTAAAGTGAAGCCTTTACTGGTGTATCATTTTGAAAATAACCGAGTGTTTGGCAGATGCAGTATCACCAAGTCTAATTTGTGTGTGATGTGGAAGTCTAACAAAAAGACATGGGTCACAAAGGACATTTTCTTAGATTGGTTCAATGACGTGTTTGGCCCCAGTGTGAAGAAATATCTCCAGGAAAATAATTTGCCACTTAAGTGCCTCCTGATAATGGACAATGCTCCTTGTCATCCTCCAAACTTGGTAGAGAAAATTGTGGAGGAATTTAAGTTCATCAAAGTGAAGTTCTTGCCCCCTAATACCACTCCTCTACTCCAGTCTATGGACCAGCAGGTCATTTCCAACTTTCAAAAACTCTACACCAAAGCAATGTTTCAAAAGTGTTTTGATGTGACCAGAGATATGCAGATGACTCTAAGAGACTTTTGGAAAAATCATTTCCATATCTTGCATTGTGTACACCTTATAGGTAAGGCTTGGGAGGGAGTGACTATCAGGACTTTAAACTCTACCTGGAGAAAAGTGTGGCCAGACTGTGTCCTAGAGAGGGATTTTGAAGGTTTTGGTGCTGAGCCTCAGAACTCTGAGCATGAGCCTCAGCCTGAGCCTGTTGTGGAAGAAATTGTGGAACTGGGCAAGTCCATGGGGTTGGAGGTGAGTGGTGAGGATGTGTAAGAGTTCTTGGAGGAGCACAATGAAGAGCTAACCACTGAAGATCTGCAAGAGCTTCAACAGCAACAGCAACAACAGACCACAGGTCAGGACAATGGTTCAGAGGAGGAGGAGGAGGTGGAACAGAGATGGAAGAAGGTGCCTTCTTCAGTGATTAAGGAGATTTGTGGAATGTGGAGCAGGGTGCAAGGCTTTATGTATGAATATCACCCTAACCATGCTGTTGCAGGCCGTGCTGGCAACCTGTACAATGACACTGTGGTGTCCCATTTCAGGGATGTTTTAAAGAATCGCCAGACACAGAGCTCCCTGGACAGATTTTTTGTTAGGGAGGGGTCCAGTGACTCTCAAGCTGGTCCTAGTGGCAATAAAAGAAAAAGGCCAGTAACCTCAGAAAAGAACTTGCCACCTGCAGTGTTAATGGAAGGGGATTCCCCTTCCAAACACTAGCATACTACTCCATCCTTTTCCCTCCTCCCGTCTTCCACACATCAACAACTCTTCAATAAATGTAAGTGACATGTTATTGTACTATATTACATGTATTTCTTTATTGTTCATAAACTTGTGTGTAAATGCATGTCTTATGTTGTAAAAAAATATTTTATTTCACTACTTTTGGAAGTCTGGAATGGATTAATTTTATTTCCATTATTTCTTATGGGGAAAACAGAATCGGATAACGATATTTTCGGTTACAGATAAGCCCTCTGGGACGGATTAATATCGCTAACCGAGGGTCCACTGTACTTCCAACTTGACTAAATTTCTCCAGGCAATTGCTGATTAGCAATCAGACTGTGTGCTGCTGGCATCAATAACCTGACAGATTAATCCTTTTACTGTCGCGACCCCTGCTCACAAACTTGCTCTCAGTGCCGAAAAATATCCCCCCCCCCACCAAAAAAAAAAAATCTTACCAAAATCTTAAGAATAATTTTCTGAGTGTTATAATTGTTTTTTTTTTTTTTCGATCAGTAGTTACTGAGATATAGAGGCGTGATGTTGACATTACCGAATGAACTTGTTCCCATAAGGAATAATGTAAATTAGATTAGTCCATTTCAGACCCCCAAAAATACACTTACAATAATACACTTACATAATTGTTGGAGTTGGGAGCTGTTCGAAACTTGGGGTACCACTGTAACTTTTGTGGCCTGTGAGACCAATATAATGCATATTGTATATACAGTGGACACCTGGATTTCGTACTGCTCCCAACTCGAACAATTTTGTAAGTGTATTTTTGTGGGTCTGAAACGGACTAATCTAATTTACATTCGTCCTTATGGGAACAAATTCGTTCAGTAAATGGCACTCGAACAGCCTTCTGGAAAGAATTATTGACGAAATCAAGGGGTCCACTGTATATCCACTAGTGTGCAACACAAGAACCTCACAAATATTGTTATCATTATATTGTTTACAAAACTTGTTTACACAAACCAACAATTAAAAGAGTTGTTTATTTCTATTGTTCTATAATATATATACATATAGAGTCACTGGACACGTTCCTAGAACTGCTCCAGTTTGTGGAACTCTTTGAAACATGGTGTTATGCACAGTGCTGTTTTGCACTCCTCACACATAAAACGAACGTGTCTGCGTTTTTGTGGGCAGGTTGTTGTGGTTGTGGTGTGTGGGTGGTTGAAGGTGGCCTTTGTTGTGGATGTGCTGAGTCAGTGGAATGGCTACCAGCCTGCGGTGCCGCTGGTGGCACATGAAGCATTACACCACCACCACCACCTGCTGTCGCATGTATATTATCCATCCCAATTGTAACATTACTCATACTGTCTTCCTCACCAACCATGCTGTCTTCCCCACCAACCATGCTGTCTTCCCCACCACCCACATGGAAACAAGTCACTTTGTCTCACTTTTTTGGGTTATTCTAGGTTATCTACACATATGCTATATGTATATGGTGTTATGGGGTATTATGGACTTGTTATGGGGGCTATGGAACCCAGCATGTATTGTTGTAATTAAATAACATGAATACCTAATTATATTGAATTAATCAGAAGTACTGCTTAAGATGTTTAAAGGCTAGGCCATCATTAAAACTTAAAGGAGCTGAATTAAACTGATTTTCTTAATATAATAGGTTATAAATATAAATGCACATTTTTATAAGTACTAGTTTATAAGTTGCATGTCTCATTGTAATAACATAAGATATATTGAGAGTACATGGAGGATGTGCAAAGTGATAGGTTTTTGTTTGTTTATGTTGGAGGGGGAGGAGCTTAGAGAGACTCCTGCTTCCCACACTCCCCTTCTCCTGGCAACATGGATGCAGTGAGCTGGTATTGTTTTTAGCTCTGAACTTAATTTTGTGTTCTGGGCAGAATGAGTGTCCAAGAGGTAATGGGGTGTACTGTAGATCGATGTTACCATGATATTCTGTGATCTTCAGTGTATCAAGACACTGGAGGGTTAAGAAATGTTAAGAAAAGGAGAGGTGAGCCATGTGCTTTTGGGGGAGGCTGGTTATATGTTTAGGAGTGGAGACCTGTACATTATATGTATATATACATCTTAATATAGCACTATTTTTATAATGTTTGTTTAAATAACCTTTTGAGAGGAATGTGAGAGGACCAATAAGTTTTCAGATGCAGCAGCTAAGCCTGAGTAAGTATCTTTTTAGCCTATAAATATCCTCCTTTTACCCTAAGACTTTTTAAGTAAATACCCTATGATAGTACATGTAGAACGTTGATGATAAATATGTGGAAAATAACATAACATGGGGGCCTTAACTGGGAGAGTTATTTGACTGTTAAAATAACTCAAAACATTCTTTGAGATGTACTGGTATGAGATAGGGTTATGAGTCACATGTTTTGGTAGGATAAAATTTACCTTGTAAAATTTACCTTGGTGGTGTCAGTGGAAGGTTCATATATTAGTTTACAGGTTGTTTTCTCCAGAGTGGGGATTAAAGTTGAGTAACACATTTTGTTTGTGGTTATGGTAGAGTGCTATGTGAAGATTTTTCCATTGAACTTGTGTTATTTTTATGTACCTGTGTAAAGACCTTGTCCATTGATGCTGTGCAGGAGTTTAAGGATAAATAAAAGACCTTGTCCATTGATGCTGTGCAGGAGTTTAAGGATAAATAATGTCAGAAACTGAATCTTTAGAATTTTCTGGCTTCAGTGAGGAGGTAAATAATTCATCAGTAAACATGTCTGTTAACAGTGACCAGGAGGAATCACCTCCTCCAGGTGATAAGGAAGCGATGATGAGACTTGAGATAGCTTTGATAACAGCTAAGACAAAATTATTAGAAGCTCAGGAGAGAGTAAGTCAAAGGTTAGGAGGTTCAGAACAAGAGCCTGAGCAGTACTTTAACATAACTAAAGCTGCACATTTTGTCCCTAAGTTTACAGAGAGTGACCCAGACAGATATTTTTCCTTTTTTGAGAAGACTGCAAAGGAGCAAAGATGGCCCAAACAGTAATGGGCTACCCTAGTTCGCACACAGCTTGTAGGCAAAGGTTTTCAGAGAGTAGAGACTCTGGAAGAAGGAGAATTTTCTGATTATGGGCTTGTTCAAAAGGAGTGAACAAGGACTATGAGAAGTTAGTAGACCTAATTGTTCATGAGGAATTGTACAATGTAATCCCTGTTGACCTTAGAGAATATTTGGAGGACAAAAACCCAGATAATCTTTCAGCAGCAATGGATCTGGGTGACAGATTCTTAGCTCATAAGGAATTGGTAGGTAAAAACAGTCATGCTCATTCAAAAAATTTCCCTGTTTTTTTTCTAAACCTTATTCCAAATCCTACGGTCATAAAGGTAAGTGGGACAAGAATTTTCAGGGACAAATGAAGGCTGAGGCACCCTCTCAAACAGAAGGGAAAGGTAAGTCAGCTGGAGCTCAAAGTTTACCTAGACCATCACCCTATACTAAATACTCATACTGTAACAAACTTCCAAACCCAATATTATTTTACTTAAGAAGATCTCAATTTGATATGTTCATCCTCCTTAACACTTGTTGCAATTTCATATCATCATATTGTCATTTAAAATCTTATAGTATCATCATTTTCTTAATTTGAAATAAAATATATACCTAGATGAAACTCTAAAAACTATTTCTAGTATTGTTATTATACTAGTATAGCATCAACATACTGTAATTTGAAATAAATTCTACAACTAGATTAAACTCAACCAATTTCTCTTGTATTGTCTTTTAATAGTATGTATAACCATTTAATAATTTAAATGATACAGAACTAGAATAAACTCAATCAATTTCTTTAGCATTAAGTACTTAGTGAATAAGTCTCTAGAATAAACTGCCCCTAATGCCATGGCATGCCAGTGGCTCTCCTTGCATTACAGTTTTATAATTGTTTTATAATTGTAACTACCAATAACATTGTACACTTGTAACATGCATTGAAATAAAAATTATTATTATTATTATTATTATTAGTTCCTCGAGCACATAGTACCAGTCCTACAACAAATGGTAAAAATACCTTTAAGAATTATACCTGTTACTACTGCAACAAAACGGTACCATTCTAGGGCGGGAGTTGCCGCCATTCAAGTCGAGAGTGATGATACTGAAAAACTTCCTGTAACGACAGAAGTAAGGCTGTGCAATTCAGCCATCTTGCAAAATCCCTTGGCACACATGAAGGGACTCAGTGTACAGGGAGCTTGTGACTTGGTTCAGTTACTCCAGGAATTTCTGACTTTGTTTGGGGATATTCCTAAAGTAAGTAAATTACCCCCCATGATGTGGATGTCGGGGAGGCTGTTCCAATAAAGCAAGCTCCTTACCATATGAACCCAACAAAACAACGTCACATGGAGGAAGAGGTGAAATTTCTCCTTGAAAACCAGTTTATAGTGCCTAGCGAGAGTCAGTGGGCATCTCCATGCCCGATGGTTCCCAAACCTGATGGATCCATGCGCATGTGCACTGACTATCGCAGAGTAAATGAAGTAATGAAGGCTGACTGCTACCCTTTGCCACGCATGGATGATATGATTGATGCAGTGGGAGGGGCAAAGTTTGTGAGTAAACTGGACTTACTTAAAGGGTATTATCAGATACCCCTCACACAGCGGGAAAAGGAAATTTCAGCCTTCGTCACTCCAGATGGGTTATTTCAATATAATGTACTCCCCTTCGGGCTAAGAAATGCTCCTGCCACCTTCCAACGTCGTATAAATACTGTAATAAGGGGGTTGGATGGTGTACGGGCCTACTTAGATGACATTGTGGTGTTTAGTAGTCAGTGGGATACTCACTTAGTAAGATTACGGAAGTTGTTTGAATGTCTGGCCCAAGCCAACTTAACCATTAATCTGAGTAAAAGTGAGTTCGGCCAAGCAAGTGTACAGTTCTTAGGTTATGTAGTTGGTCAGGGCAAAGTGGCCCCAATTAATGCTAAGGTGAAGGCCATTGTAAATTTTCCTAGGCCGCAAAATCGGAAAGCAGTGATGAGGTTCCTGGGCATGGTGGGTTATTACAGACGCTTCTGTCCCAACCTTTCCCAAGTAAAGTCACCACTGACAACCTTGACCAGTCCCAAAGTTCAGTTTAACTGGGACAGCAAATGTGACAGGGCTTTTGAAAACGTGAAATTGTTATTAGGGAATGCTCCTATTTTGAAAAGTCCTGAGTTTGAATGCCCCTTCTCCCTACAAGTGGATGCTAGTGATGTAGGGGTAGGTGCAGTGTTGTTGCAGGGTGATGAGAGAGAGAGCTTGCAGCCAGTCTGTTACCACTCAGCCAAATTAAAAAAGCATCAACGTGGTTATGCAACCGTGGAGAAGGAAGCTTTAGCCTTGGTGTTGGCTGTACAAAAATTCGAGGTTTATCTCAGTGCTTCCCCACATCCTGTAGTAGTGTATAGTGACCATAATCCTCTAAGGTTTTTGCAGAGAATGAGAAATCACAATCAAAGACTCTTGAGACGGGCTTTGTTCCTGCAACCTTTCAATTTGGAAGTTAAATATATAAAAGGCTCAGAAAATGTGGTTGCTGATGCACTTTCTAGATGTCTTATGTAGATACATGGTGCATGCTTTGTACATAGTGTTTGTCTTGTGCTGACCTTGTTGTTTTTGCAGTGGTGAACTCTTGGCAGGCCTGAGTGCTCCCTACCAGCCATTCAACTGTGAAGGAGATGGTTGGAGCCAGACAAGAAAAGGGAGTCAGGTTTCCGTAATTGTGAGTTGAGGCAGAGTTGACAACCTTCGGCGACATGAGAAGTCCAGGGAGGTACAGTGGACCCTCGGTTAACGAATACCCCGAAATCGTGCAATTATGTAAGTATAATTTTGTAAGTTCTTGTGGAAGTGTATTTTTGGGGGTCTGAAATAGACTAACCTACGTGAAATTTTTCCTTAAGGGAGTAAATTCGTTCGGTAATGGCACTTGAGCAGACTTCAGGAGTGAAGTTTTTACGAAACTCGGGGGTCCACTGTATGTTGTTTTGTGTCTTGGTGTGCTCTAAATACGAAACGGTCCAACGGTTTGCCTGAGTGGTCCCGTGTATCTCCTCCATGTACTATAGCAGTTCCTCCTTATAAGGTTGGAGGATCTGTATGGAGTGAGGTCCTCGGAAGATGGGTGTAAGTGCCTGACCATTTAAGGATTTTGGGTGTTGACTGGAAAGTCTCACTTTTTGGTTCGGCCACCACGTAAGAGACACCTTGACATGTTTTTGTGAAGTTTCTGCCTGGTGTATACCTGACTGCTCTGGGTTTGGCTCTACTCTCATCTCCTGATCAGGAAGATGCCACCCTGGAGTACCAGTTGCCTGCTGGGTTACCGCAGCGGAGACACAGGACTGTCGGTGCTGGCTTTCACAGTGAGCTTTGTGTGTAGTCCTTGCATTGTAAAAATGTATTATGTTTAGTAACCACTAAAGTAGTTAATGGTTACACCTTTCAGTGTGTGGATGTGGTTGACCTGTTTTTCTAATAACCTCTGCACTCTGTTCTAGTATTGTTCCATTCACGGGTTTTGTATGGTGTATGGTAGGGGCGGAATTACATGTTTATTCTGGGAAGGTTCAGTGGAGCCATGAAAATTTGTAGATTGCCATGTTGTATGTCACCTTATTGTAATAACAGTACAGTGAAGTGTAGTTATGGTGCTGCGGTATATGTAAAACCTCTAGTAGTGTTACTACCACCTTCAGGTAAGACTTTATTTTTCCCTAGCCATATCCTGCGGGACACGACTAGCTTTTGTGAAACTCCGTCTGGATTTGGGGGTGTTATGGGGTATTATGGACTTGTTATGGGGGCTATGGAACCCAGCATGTATTGTTGTAATTAAATAACATGAATACTTAATTATATTGAATTAATCAGAAGTACTGCTTAATATGTTTAAAGGCTAGGCCATCCTTAAAACTTAAAGAAGCTGAATTAAACTGATGTTGGAGGGGGAGGAGCTTAGAGAGACTCCTGCTTCCCACACTCCCCTTCTCCTGGCAACATGGCTGCAGTGAGCTGGTATTGTTTTTAGCTCTGACCTTAATTTTGTGTTCTGGGCAGAATGAGTGTCCAAAAGGTAATGGGGTGTACTGTAGATCAATGTTACCATGATATTCTGTGATCTTCAGTGTATCAAGACACTGGAGGGTTAAGAAATGTTAAGAAAAGGAGAGGTAAATGTGGGAGGTGAGCCATGTGCTTTTGGGGGAGGCTGGTTATATGTTTAGGAGTGGAGACCTGTACATTATGTGTATATACAGTCGTCCCTCGGTTTTCGCCGAAAATTCATTCCAGAATGCTGCTCAAGTGCCATTACCGAACGAATTTACTTCTTTAAGAAATAATGTCACGTAGGTTAGTCTATTTTAGACCCCCAAAAATACACTTGCAACAGCACTTACGAAAATACACTTACATAAATGTTCAAGTTTGGAGATGCACGAAAACCGAGGGACCACTGTATACCTCTTAATATAGCACTATTTTTATAATGTTGGTTTAAATAACCTTTTGAGAGGAATGTGAGAGGACCAATAAGTTTTCAGATGCAGCAGCTAAGCCTGAGTAAGTATCTTTATAGCCTATATCCTCCTTTTACCCTAAGACCTTTTAAGTAAATACCCTATGCTAGTACATGTAGAACCTTGATGATAAATATGGGGAAAATAACATAACATGGTAATCTATGTAACTGTATCTGTGTATACCTGAATAAACTTACATGCTATCTTCCCCACTGCCCACGCCATCTTCCCCACCACCCACAGTCTTCCCAACCACCCACACCGTCTTCCCCACCACCCATACTGTCTTCCCCACCACCCACGCTGTCTTCCCCATCACCAACGCTGTCTTCTTTTCACTATCTGTTCCTGATGTAAGGCAATGGGATGTACTCCGAGATGTACTCCTTCCCTTGGAATAGCATATAGCATACAGTGGTCCCTCGGTTTTCGTGCATCTCCAAAGTCGAACATTTATGTAAGTGTATTTTCGTAAGTGCTGTTGCAAGTGTATTTTTGGGGGTCTGAAATAGACTAACCTACGTGACATTATTTCTTAAGGAAGTAAATTTGTTCGGTAATGGCACTTGAGCAGCATTCTGGAACAAATTTTTGGCAAAAACCAAGGGACCTCTGTACTACCAGAACACATGTAGTCTCATTTAAATTGACGCTTCACTGGACAATATTCCTCTTCATTGTCACTACTGGAATTGTAATCAAGAGCTTGGATATCACAATCAGTATCACTATCATGACCACTGCTCACATCTGAGTCCTGGACATGGGAAAATATGAATTTTCTCTTTCGCCGTGGTGCAACTGAACATAAATGAGACGGCCCAGCACCAGAGGTGGAAGGTTGATGGTCGTCTGGGTTTTCAGCACTATTTCTGGTATACTGGGCATTGGTTTTGGTCACAAACTCCTCAAAACCATGAAATTCATCTTCATGACACTTTCATCTATGTTAGAACTATCACTTGGGAATAGAAGTCCTAATTTGCCAGGGAGGAGTGAGGTATTCCTTACCACTAGGCATGGTGAACAAGGTGTACTAAACAGGCACTCCCACAATGCACTGCAGCCTCCTCGATTTTTTTTATACTGCACACACTGAGCACACAGACCCATTATCTCACATGTAGGCCTACCAGCTTTCTCCCACCAGATTTGAAGCTGCAAGAATTTTGGCATAGTATTACGGGACCGACGCTGGCTTGCAAGCCGTAATATTACGGGACTGACAGTGAAAGGGTTTAAGCCATCAACTAAGAGTAGACTGATTCCCAAAACTGCCAACAGGTAGATAAATAAGCAGACATCCCTTCTACAAATAATCAACACCACACACACACACAGCCACTATTAACCCTTAAACGGTCCAAACGTATATATATGTTAGTACTGCTACTGCCCCAAACGTATATTTACGTTTTATTTTCCTGCCTACAAATTTGGCACGATTGGCCTGAGATGCCTGGTCAGCATAGAATGGGTCTTAACACTTACTCGGTGTGCGCCATATTAAAAAATCTGGGGCCACTTAGTACCTTGTGGGAGCACCAGTTAATCCTTAAACGGTCCAAACATATATATACATTCTTACCGCTACTGCCCCAAACGTATATTTACGTTTTTTCCTGCCTCCAAATTTTGCAAGATTGGCCTGAGATGCCTGGTCAGCATAGAATGGGTCTTAACACTCAGTGTGCGCCATATTAAAAAAATCTGGGACCACTTAGCACCTTGTGGGAACACCAGTTAAATTGAGTGCCAGCTACAGCAAACAGCGGCAAACACCAAGGATTCACTGATGTCATGTCATATTAACACTCCCTTTTAAGTGGAAAGTGATGTGGGCAGGCTGGTTGGCTGGCCACTTGACCACCTGTCTGCCAGCAGCTGGCTTGCCAGCTGGGTATCTGATTGGCTGTCTCTATATCCGTCTGTCTGTCTGTATCTATCTGTCTCTTTGTCTCTATCTATCTCACAGGAACAAATATGTAAATACAATTATACCTAGTGTAAATTACCTAGGATAACTCAAAAATCCAGACAAAGTGCTATACTGTGCTTGTGATCTGTGTAATACCATTTGGTTCATGAGCTACCCTCTGAGACAAGCAGACAGAAAGGAGATGACACACAGGCAGACAGAAAGACAGACACACAGACAGACAGATACAGATATACAGACAAGTTTGCATAACAGCGAAGCAGTGTAAGCTCATCAAATGTCATCACTGTAATTACTGGACTGATAAGAAGAGATAAGACTACCCTCACCCCTCATCAAATGTCACCAGTCATCATTAGTGGAGATCAGATGAGATAAGGCAGTGACACACATCTTACATAATGCTTCAAGGGAACTTTTATTATTATTATTATTATTATTATTATTATTATTATGCAATATCATTATTATTATTATTATTATTATTTTTATGCACTATCATTATTATTATTATTATTTTTATGCACTATCATTATTATTATTATTTGAGTACAATTGTCACTGTAAGCTCAGTGAGAGCTCATAGGGTATAACCGTTTCTGCTCACGTGACCAACCGATGCAACCGTTAGCCCAATGTCAAAGGTCACCCATGTCAAAGGTCAATACTTTGAACGCTATGAGCTCTGCTCGGGGGCAGTGCCTTAGTTCCATCGAGACAGCGTGTAGGGATAGACGCAGGTCTGCGGACTCTAAGACTCCACCCTGTCTAATATACCAAGTTACCATCCCAAACTCGTCTGCTCATTACCCAATCTACGAAAGAACCTCCACGCAACAAATGGTGGCAGCTCGTGGGCGTAGATTTTGAGTATTTTGAGCGGATTTGAGAGAAAGAAGAAGCCGGTGTGAGAGAGTGCCGCCGCGGGCGTCAATATCAACCGTCGCCAGCGACTCACCTTCCCTCACCCGTGACGTCACCCATCCAAGACTCTTCTGACGCAGTGTCTCCAGTCTTCTGGCTTCTAATTGCAAGTAAACCTTCGAAGAGTTGATCTGGGTTTTGCAATTAAGCCACCAAGTAAGATAGTTAATGGGAAAGAGCCTAAGCCAGCCTACAGTCATCCAGTTCTTCACTGCTCTGTGCAAGTAACAGCATTCAGGTCCACCCGTCCAGAGGGCTAAGCCAGCCTCTTCCAGAAAGCCAGACATAAAAGTAAGCCAGTCGTTTCTTCAGCAAAGCCAGTTCCTTGAAGTATTGTCTCCAATCGCTCTGTGCTAAAAGTTGGACGCTTGTCAGAGTGATATTCACCATTCCTGTGGCATATTGTACAAAAAGCCACCTGAGTTAGTGAGTGGGTTCCAAGGCCGTGAGGCAGAACGCCCTGACGTCATACAGCGCACCCCCAGTAACCAATCACGAGTGAGGGAACTCGCTAGTACTGTGCACCACCACCACCAAAACAAACCACCCGCTAACACCACCTCTACCAGCCAATATTTTGTGGTATTTTCTACCCTATCTTGGGTTCCAACAGCATTGTTTCGACTCACATAGCAAGTCGAGAGTGTCGTCCTTCATCCCAGAGCGCCAACGTAAAAGCTTGCTGTGAGTTCCTCGTGGAAGCGCATTTCTCCAAGATCGTCAGCAGTCACCACCAGCCAGCGTCCAGGAAAATATTCTCACTCTACCTACATTCGCCGTTCATTCATCATGAGAGACATTTTCTGTTAAACAACTAATTGCGTGTGTACGAGACATTTAAGCAGTGAATTTTCTTAGTGACATTTAAAGACTTGTGTTTTCAGTGTTCTTGAAAATTCATTTATATTATCTCTTGCAGCTTTTTCATGTGTTCCGTATCTCATTTTATATCTATGTTCTTTTGTGTAAATTCGTACACATGCATCAAGTACTTTTGTGTACCAATTTTCTTGTTTTTTTTTGTGTGCAGTATAATACTTTTTTCCAGTTTCTCAGTGCAGTATTTAATTTGTTGCTTATTATTTCTGTGCTGTGTTATATATTATTCAATGTTTATGCCCCAGTGTTCCTAGTTGCATATTTCATTTTCCTGTGTGCCATTCAGTGTGTTCCGTTAATTTTTGTGCCAGTATCTCACCTGTTTTAGTTCAACAGACAGTATACATTTTTTTTTTGTGTCAGTGTCTCATTTGTTTTTTATTTTGCAGAACCTGTTCATAGAACATATTTTGTCTGAGCAAGAACTATCCTTATATCAATTTTTACATGCAAGATC
Source organism: Cherax destructor (assembly GCA_009830355.1). NCBI lineage: Eukaryota > Metazoa > Arthropoda > Malacostraca > Decapoda > Parastacidae > Cherax > Cherax destructor. Next base: position 66,376 of record WNWK01009727.1, read on the forward strand.
TTATTGCATAAATTATCACATTCACTGACTGAATCTTGTTGTGTTGTGTATTCTTCTGCAAAACTAAGTTTTTATTTTTATTTCAGTTTGTGTATTATTGTCTTTGTGTTGATCTTATCAATAATTCCTTGAACAAATTCACTCTTAATCTTCATATTTAAAGTAAAGTAATATTCATTATTCTCTTATTTTCACTAGTTATTTCAATTGAACTAAGAGTTAAAGTGTCCATTCTCCTTGTGCCCAGTGCAACATTGCTTTAATTGATGCAGTAAATTGTTTGTACAAAACCAAATATTGATTACACTTTAAAATAATTTTCCAGCTGCTCAAACAATTTTTTTTTTAATTACAGTATTGTGTATTTATTCCATTTTACTCTGTGTTATCCTGACAAGTGCTAATAATTCAATGCAAGTTGTCAGCATCATAGTTAATTATTTCTGCCAGCAATGCACATTAAATTCTAGTGTCATTTTCTTTTAAGAAAATTGGTTTTTCCAGTAATTTTCCAATTGCATACAATTTATTGATTGTATTTCATCTTTGCATTGATTTATTATTTCTCATCTAGTAATTTTGTTGAATTCCAAAGTAGAGAGTGCTCATTTTGTAGTTAATTCAAGTTAAAGCTAGACTGTTTTTATTTTAGTGTATTGAATTTCTTGCCAAGTCAATTTCCAGTGAGTTATCTTTTCTTTAGTGTTTTTGTGCAATTATTTATCATTACTTATGCAGTATAGTTAATAATTCCTACCAGTTAAGCTATCTTATGCTGTATACTTGTGTTAATTTTGTTTTCATTTAAATTCCCGTTTAACCCTTAAACTGTCCACACGTAGATATACGTTCACTCGCGAAAGTGACCGAATATTTTGAAAAAAAAAAAAATAGTTTTTTTTTCTAAAAATGAAGAGCACATTTTTATAAATAGGATAGGCTAAAAAAAAACATTTTAGGGCCAGTACTTACCGAGATATAAGCCCGCGAAGTTGGTGCTAAATGATGTGGTATCGGCAACATGGAGCACTGCCGCTTGCAGAAACAAGAAACATTTATCGTTTTTTTCATTTTTTTTCCATTTTCTGTTGTTTTCATGCTATGATAATAATGTTTTGATGCAGATCTATTCATTTCATTGCCAATTCTTGTTTAGACACAAATGTTTGTTACTGAATTAGTAATCATACTGTCACAAACACACATGTTCACACTGATAAATAAATTTGTACACCTGGTTCAATCACTTACTATTGTTTACATATATATACAAGGTATTTACAGGTCCTATTTATGTTTCTAGAAGTCCACCACTGTATGATACTCGAAGAAGCATGGATTCATACAGAGTGCCACTCCACATTGCTGACACATGAATCGTGTGTCTTTTCGCACTGGGGTCGCTGTGTAGTGTAAGCACACACAACACACTTTTTCTGAGAGTACTTCTTCTTTGGAGTAGATGGTAATGGTATCAGGCAGTGACAGTTAGGCATTATTCGGTTGGGCACTTCCCCCTCTGGTTGTGGAGTGACAGGTCACTGTTGTGGAGTGACAGGTCGCTGTTGTGGGGTGACAGGTCGCTGTGGAGTGGCAGGTATAGGTGTGGTACCATACTTTCTCCCTATCTGCTTGATGACATTTAGGGTGAATTCTGCATATCGTTGTAGCTTCCCAGTCTTTATTTCATACATGTTGAAGGCATTGAGCATTGCAATGTCCACAAGGTGGAAAAACACTTTTATATACCACTTGCGACTCCTACGCACACAGTCAACAAAGCCTATCATCATGTCACACTTGTCGACTAGTCGCATATTGTTTGTATAGTCGATGACAACAGCTGGCTTTTCAACAGGTTGATTGTTGAGCTTGCTCATTCTGTCTGTTTGTACCATCTCGTTTCTGTGGATGGTTGACAGCAATGTCACGTCCCTTTTGTCATGCCATGACAATGCCATGATGTCATTGGCATGAAACGCCTGCACTACACTTCTTCCAGTGAACTTTGGCATGTGTTTTCTATTTCTTCTCACTGTTCCACATATATCAGTATTGTTCACACGTAGGAAATCAGCAAGCATAGGGCTTGTGTACCAGTTGTCTGTGAACAATGTATGGCCCTTGCCAAGGTATGGCTGCATCATCTTGCAAACATCACCAGAAATGCCCAACATGCGCCTGGTATCATCAAGTGTATTTTTACCTGTGTAGATAATGACATCTAACACAAGACCAGTCTCACAGTCACACATAACAAACAGTTTTATACCAAAGCGATTGCGTTTGCTTGGTATATATTGTTTGAATGACAGTCGTCCCTTGAACAGAATCAAGGACTCGTCAACAACAATGTTCTTGAATGGATAAAAGTAAGCACTGAATTTTTGCTTGAGATACATAAACAATTCCCGGATTTTGTAGAGGAGGTCATTTCGGTTTGGTGTATTCCTATCTGAGAAGTGCAACATTCTCAGCAACAGAAGGAATCTGTTGTAGGGAAGGAGGTCACGGAAGACTGGAGTGCTAATGAAGTGGTCTGTGGACCAGTAGTTTGCTATATTGTTCGTTCTTATATGTGTGTGGCATAAGCATGACAGTGCCAAGGAATAAATACATTTCAGCCACAGTTGTATTTTTCCACCTGCGCAGCCGTGATGATTCTGTAACATCTACATGGTCCATCGTATACTGGTAGTACAGGTTGGTCTGAGTAACAATCAGGTTCATTATTGGCTCATCAAAGTATAGTTGAAAATAGTCTAACTCTGTAGACTCATTTGTGATGGGACAGTGTGGCATGATGCCACTTCCACTGCCATCAAAATTGAAAGGATGTGGCACGAATGGTGTATGTTCAGTCCACTTCCATTCACGATCAGATGGTGCAGGGTGGACCTGTGGCATGGGACGTGGGGGAGCAGGAGGGACGGGAGTGGGGCCAGCACATGATTGAGAGGGTGCCTCGTGGTCCTTTGTCTGTCCACACACCGCGCCACGAGGTCCAGGCACCATGCCACCCACCACCTCTTCCTCCATCCCAGCATACTCTCCTTCATTATCACTTTCACTATCAGTGGCTGGGGTTTTGGATCGTGAACTGCCACGACCCTTGCCTCTGACTGCATATGGCACACTGCCTGAACGTAGGTAATGACGCCCATAAGTACGTTTCACTGGGGAATAATGATAATCACTGTCACTCGGGCAATCGTCTATGGGCATAAAATCGATTTCATCATCGTCACTTATATCACCTTCACTATCGTCACTATCATAACACATGGAAAATGATAATTTCTCTTGCGGAGCTGCCTTTGGGTAGTAACACTAGAAACCCCAGAGGTGCTGGGCTGAGGGTCTGTGGCCACACTGGCCCACCAGATGTGCTGGGCTGAGGGTCATCTGGGTTGTCATCAATAGTGTCACTAATTCCTTGATTATTAGTGGCTATATCACTGTCAAATCCACTAAGCTCGCGTTCTCTATCACTTTCCGAGAATAGTAGAGTGTTAATACGACGAGGCGTGAGTGAATCACGGGGTGTGCCATGATGTTGACCCAAGATGGAGCTGAAACTAACTGGGGCTACCATGCGGACCGTGGTGTCCCCGATTTTTTTTCATACTGCGCACACTGAGGGCACAGACCCATTCTCTCTTTCTAGGCGACTCAGGCCTATCGCGCAAATTTGAACAATATAAAATAAAACGTAGATATACGTTCCACTCGAGTGAACGTATATCTACGTGTGGACATTTTAAAAGGGGGAGGGTACAGAACTCATACATTTCCATTATTTTTCCATTCTTTTTATTTTTGGCACATGTTTAGAAAATTTATGTAACATGCAATGACAGAGTTTCAATAAGATCGGCCAACAAACAACGAAAAAAAAATAATTACTGATTTTGACATATGGAAAGCAGTTACTTCCGGTCTGGCGGTACTAGCGGTGCTGGGACACTTCCCACCGTAGAAACATCTAACCCCAAAATATTAAGGATGTATGAATGCCTGATAGCTTGTCTTCATACAAAAAAAAAAAATACATTTGGTTCGCTTTTGACACTCGCTAAAATATCTGCCTTTTACCCCCCCACAAAATAAAAAATATTTGAGATATTCCAAATTTTTCCTTTAATATAAACAAACACACTTTGTTTTATATTCCCTGTGAAAATCATTACAACCCAATCATTAATAATGACGAGATGTAAGCAATAGGTCAAAATCTTCTTTCGAGATAATCGGAAACGCGCACGCCTCTTTTTTACATCAAAATATTCACAAAATCTCGCTGTTTTGGGCTTATTCTCGCCTTGTAAGTCATTTCTTATTGTTTCCCATGTTAAAATGCCGTTTTCTTTGGACGCCAAAGGCAATAGAAAAACCGTAATTTATAACAGGAAGACTGCTGGATCCAGGTCTCTGATGACTGCACTCTCCGGTATATGACACTTATTATTATTTTGGCAGTCTTTATTATGCTTTTATCTTATATATCTTATGTCTAATACTATTATTGAATAAATGTTATAAGCAGATAAAGCATTAGAAAATAACGTCAGTATAAAGACATTTGTTGGGAGTATCAAACCGCTGATTATGAAACCCATCTCCCGGCTGCCCCTTGACCCTCCCACCTCTGCTATAAGCCCCTCCACTTCTGTGTAATAAGCAGCTTCACATTTTTAAATGATGGAGTGGTAAATTTAGTGATTGAAAGAAATATATAGAGAAAATTAAACAAAATAAAAAAAAAAATTATGTCGGCGGTCAAACTTTTTTTTGCCTTGCGTCGAAGATAATATGTTTCAAATAGCTATAATTTGCTTTACAAACGTTTGTATTAAAATGGGATTTTCACCAAAATGTTGCCAGATTCTTAAACTATTTTTCAGTCAACAAAACTCATTTTCCATATTTTTTCAATTATTTTCGGCGCCGCCAGATCAAACGTACCTCCTCCCTTAAGGGTTAATTTAAAAGCCATGTCTCAAGTAAATTCCAAGTGATAACTATGTGTTTTCTCCCGTAAACAATGAAGCCAAGTCACAGTGTGCATAATCCTTGTGGGGGTTGCTATTCAAAGTTATAATGATAATGAGTCAGTAAACAGTCCTCATAGTCCTTAATGATTGAAAGACAGTCTCATTCTTTGAGCAATGTGTTTGTTCTCCCAGCTTGTATCAGAGAATTGTCAGAGTGATGGGAATGTGAAGTTCAGATTAGTTCTTGTAGATATGTGTTCTAATTATTAACGTTGCCAGGAAGGACTAGATTATTGTCACCCTGTCGGAATTCAGCCCCACAAATCTTGCAAAGATGCTTCCAATGCCTGGGGGGCCGGGGATCCCGGCCCCCTTTATACTGAGTCTATTTTTGAAAAGTTGCTAGTTAAAATAGTTCCTTCCGGGGGGCGCTTTTGGGAAAAACTACTTGAATGAGTTATAGCATCCTCGCTGACGAAAAGCAATTTAAAACCTTTTGTTGTGTGTTTTTACGGGGTTTTAGTTGTTGCCCCCGGTTTTAGATAGTGATCTTTCCAGTTGACAGTAACCTTTTTCAGAGAAATTGGTGTCGAGTAATTATTACCTGCAGTAAAGATAGGGGGCCGTTCTTCTTTGCTCATACTTTGTTTTTGAGCCTATTTCAAGGGGGAAAACCATCCACTCCCCAGCCTGTTCATTTAGACAATTTCAGTACCTAATATTAGTGCAGAACAAAGATTGACTAGAAATCACAAGAACTACTATAAATTGTAATTATCAGAACATAAAAAAAAATATAAAATAATAAAAAAAAAAAAGGTATATTGGCAACAATTCTGAAAAGGCAGGGGTCCCCTTGCTGCAGGTGAGCATCCGTGCCAACCTTTTTCTTCACATCTCGGAAATCTCCCTGATTTTTGTTTATAATACAGCAACCCCCGGGGTTGCAATGGCGTGGGGGATAAAATCACTACATTTTACGTCAAAATATTAGCCCGTTTTAAATGATCTGTCGGGGTAATATTCATCCCCGGGGACGCGTAACCCAGTCTACCCAGGGAGCCAGGTTTTTTATTTTTACAGCGGGCGACCACCACCCACGATTCATACCGTATATTGTCATTATTATGTTTTTAGTGCTTAACTGCTAAATAAGCAAGGGGGCCCAAAAAAAGCTCCTAGTGCCAGCCCTGTGGGAGGCCAAATACAGTAGAACTGAAGAAGGAGATAATGCAAAAAATTAAAGGGGGGATTCACTGAGCTGGGGCCGGCGTATGGTAAAAACCATTCTCCATCACTACCATTGTGGCCGGGAAATTCATATAAAATCAAGGAAGCTTTGTTAAAGGGCATATGTGATCACAAAAAAAAGATCGCAAGTGCTGGAAGATGTGGAAAATTTGTTTTTTGGGGTGGATCAACGAGAAAAAATTAGCAGGAGACAGTGTTACGCAGGCAATAATATTAAAAAAAACAAGGCAGTTGCATAGACCTCATCAAGAAAATGCCTAAAACGGTGCTGAAAAAACGAATTTAAAGCCAGAAAGGCTGGTTTGACAGATTTAAGAAGCAAAGTGGCCATAGTGTTGTAATGGTGATCACCAGTTCTGACAAAAGTGTGGCAAAAAAATAGGGCAGGAATTGGGGGGGCATAGAGGCTGAACAATTCCAACCCCAACAAGTGTTCAATTGTGGAAACAGGCCTGTTTTGGAAGAAAATGCCAAATAGGCCTTTTCATTACAAAAAAGGAAAAGGCACTCCCAGGACATAAGCCTATGAAAGACAGGCTAACTTTGATGCTTTGGGTGATTGAAGTGAAGCCTTTACTGGGTATCATTCTGAAAATCCCAGTTTTGGAAAATGCGGTATCACAAGTCAATTTTTGTGTAAAGGGTTAACAAAAGGCATGGGTAAAAAAAGGATTTTTTCTTAGATTGGTTAAAACGTGTTTGGCCCCAGTGTGAAAAATATCCCAGGAAAATAATTTGCCACTTAATGCCTCCTGATAATGGACAATGCTCCTTGTCATCCTCCAACCGGGAGAAAATTGTGGGGGACTTTAAGTTCATCAAAGTAAGTTTTTTCCCCCTAATACCACTCCTCTACTCCAGCTCTGGACCAGCAGGTCATTTCAAACTTTAAAACTCTACACCAAACAATGTTTCAAAAGTGACCACAGCAATATAACCTAAAGACTTTTGGAAAAATCATTTATATCCCATTTAACCTTATAGGTAAAAGGTTGGGGGGGAGACTACCAGGACTTTGAACTCCCTAGAAAATTGTGGCCAGACTGTGTCCCAAAAAGGGATTTTGAAAGTTTTGGTGCTGAGCCTCAGAACCCCCAGCCTGAGCCTTTTCCTGTTGGAAATTGTGGGGAATGGGAAGTCCATGGGGGGAAGTGGGTGAGGGGGTGGGAAATTTTGGGGAGGAGCACAAAAAAGATAACCCTCAAGATCTGCAAGAGCTTCAACAGCAAACAACAACAGACCATAGGTCGGACAATGGTTCAAGAGGAGGAGGTGGAACAAAATGGAAGAAATGCCTTCTTCAAGGATTAGGGAGATCTGTGTCAAATGGGCTGATGTGCAAACTTTTTTGGGTGAATATCACCCAACCATGCTTTTTAGCCGTGCCAAAACCGACAATGACACTGTGGTGCCCTTTCAGGGGGGTTTTTTAAAAATCCCCAGACACAGAGTTCCCCCGGGCAGATTTTTTTTTGAGAGGGGTCCCCCACTCTCAACCCTTCTGTGGATTAAAGAAAAGGCCAGTAACCCCAGAAAAAAAAATTGCCACCTGCACGAAAGAAGGGGATTCCCCCTTCCAAAACTAGCATACTACTCCATCCTTTCCCCTCCCCCTCTTTCCCACATCAACAACTTTCAATAAATATAAGTGACATGTTATTGTACTATTATTTCTTTATTTCTCATAAACTTGTGTGTAAATGCATGTCTTATGTTTTAAAAAAAAATTTTTTTTTTCTACTTTTAAGTCTGGAACGGATTAATTTTATTTCCATTATTTTTATGGGGAAAAAAAAATCGGGGAACGATATTTTCGGTTACAGATAAGCCCTCTGGAACGGTTAACACGTAACCGGGGTTGACGTATAACAATTAAAAAATGTGCTCTTCATTTCTATAAAAAAAAATTTTTTTTTTTAAAAAATTTTGGGAGTAAAAAAAACGTTTTATATTTGGACCGTTTGGGTTAAATTGAGCGCCAGCCAGAGCAAAAGGTGGCAAACACCAAAATTCACTGATGTCATTTAAACAACCCCCCTTTTTAAATGGGGAAATGATGCAGCGGCTGACCGGGGCCCCCTGGC